>JBAIZL010000006.1:114465598-114580598 GCA_036971475.1 Prosapia bicincta
ACACACACACACACACACACACACAGGCACAAACACACACACACACACACACACACACACACACACACACACATTCACACACACACACACACACACACACACAAATACACAAACACACACACAAACACACACACACACACACACACATATATATAATTTATAAATATAATAATTCAATACGTTGGAAAGACGGTACACCGCCCCGTGTAGAATATATGTAGCATGACAATTTTAAAATGGTCAACTATAGACTTCTACATAAATTTTTTTCTTTTAATAATATTTAGGAAATTGCATTTGCCTTTGAAAAAATGCAGGCGTTTTAGAGAAAAGGGCTTAACCATGTTTCTTAATAAAACACTAAACCCTTTAAGTGCTCTTAAATAACAACACGGGGAAACACACACATGAACTAAAAAACCTAATTTACAAACTTATTAGGTAAATTATATAAATTATTTATTAAACCTATAAATTATTATTTACAATTATTTTTGTTTTAGATATGGATTTTTGATCAAACACGTTATTATTAAGCTATTTATAGATATCACATGAAACTTGTTTGTTTGTGTGTTTTGAATATATGTGGAATCATGTAAGAGTCTCACAGTTTATTGTGGTACGTGAAGAGAATATATTATACATAAAATACAGTAGGATAGAAACCTATACTGCATAAAGTAGATAAAAATAGAAAGAACAAGAATAATGTTCAGAAAAAAACATTAAAAGAATAAAATACAATAGAAAACAGTAAAAACATTATTTTATTGAAATGCACTATGCTATACCATTACCGGTAGTTACTTCATTGTTTAAGAAGCAAGATTGACAATTGGCCATAAGTATTAGAAAACAAAATCTGGAAAAAAGATTGAGAAATACTTTTACACAGAGTTTAGGGGGATGAAGATAGAAATAATCATATCAAAAATAAGAATAAAGTAAAAAAGTCAAATAATACATCTGCAGACAACACTATAAACAAACTACAACTTTTAAAAAGCGAAATTTGCCATTACCCTTAAGGACACACGAATAGAAATATTAATATCAGAAACGTCAATATAAGCTCCATAACATATTGTTGGCATTATTTAATACTGTAAGCGTTATTCTCAATAGATGTTCAATAATTTATTAAATGAAGATTCACTTTGGCTAGGTATGGAAGCTGTGGAACACTAGCGATGGGTAGGAATTTGATCGAGAGAATCGTTGAATACATCTAACTTGAATATGTAAGTATTTTGATGGCTCGTAAAAAATTCTAACAAACTACATTAGAATGCCTGATCACAAATGTTTTCATTGGTGTTGGAGATGTTTTCATGGAGGACAATGTTAGTGACATTGAGGCAATATTACATGAACGGTTGATAAAAGCACGTAAACTTGAGAGATGCGCTTTTTCCATACCTATTTGTTTATGGCAAAACACTATTATTCAGTTCTCTGTTAATCCCTTCAACTGTCATATTCCCGTACGAGTAGCGAGAACACGCACCGTCATCAAGAATGAGGCTATGATTATTCAACCTTTTTGTTAGATACTAATTTTGTATTCATGCTGCCATTTGGTATTTAAGCAATACCATTGCAATACAACTGCTTTTAGGCCTATACAGATCAAAGTTTTATATTTTTTATCTTTAAATAATCCAATTGTTTAAATAAGAACTGTGTTACCTTAGAAACTAGTGCATTTTCGTTATACGTACGTTTTTCAAACTGATTACCTATTTTATGAAAAGCTCTTCATATATATATATATATATATATATATATATATATATATATATATATATATATTTAAACACAGTTCTTATATATATATATATATATATATATATATATATATATATATATATATATATATATATTATATTAAATATGGTGATATGTTTTCTTGTATATATAGTTAATAAATTTAAAATATTTTAAACACAAGAATACTTTTAATGAATAATTTATTCAAAGCTTTTCGCCGATAAAAAACTGAAAGGAAGATGCTGATACTTTTTTTATCGGCGAAAAGCTTTGAATAAATTATTCATTAAAAGTATTCTTGTGTTTGAAATATTTTAAATTTATTAAATATATATATATATATATATATTTAAACACAGTTCTTATATATATATATATATATATATATATATATTAGTTTTAAGAAGAAATGACAAAAATATTGTGAATTAAAAACAAAATTGTAATTTGAAGTAAAGTAAATAACAGGAAGGAAGAATAGCAAAAGGGAATCAGATCTCGTAAGTAAATCTGTTGCTGTGTTATCGTAAATTAGCCTTTAATTTTTAATGGAGTATGTCCACTTAAAGTGTAGATCGAATTTTAAAAAGTATAGAATTGAACTATTTTTGATAAATTCTCATCATAATATATCAATAATAATATCATTATAATTTCTATTTCACAAGAGAATAGATTGAAAATTATTTAACAAATGATTGGAATATTGGGAATAAGAAAAATAAAAGAGCAATTATATAAAAAAAGAAAAGAATATAATTAATATTATTCTAAAATGATAGACTGAGACATGAAACAGATATTTTAGATGTTTGTTGTGTAAATATTTGTATAATCCTTTTACTAACAGAATACGTAAATAGTTCGTTTCTTGTTGCAAACGGAAATATCTACGTTTATGAACACACAAGTAATTGCATCGTTTTGTCAGTTGGTTTATCAGAGCTAGTTTGTATGGTAAATTGAATGGTAATTAGATTATTCAGAAATCATATAATAATAAACAAAATATTAAGCTATGGACAAAAACATGAAGCATATTAAATGCTAAATTAGTAAACTTTAAAGTGATTTAAATTATATTTTAGGAGCTTTTAGTTTAAGAAATTTTTCCAAAATCATATTCATCTATAGTGTATATAATAAAACGTTTTATTTGGAGCAAAATTGTATTCGAAAATTTAAAACTGAAAGTTTATGCAATTTCGTATATGTACATGTTTTATATGTTAAACATACCTAAAAACAATTGTTGTAATATATTTTCAGAAACATCTTGGTTCTTACAGACCTTCATAACTTATGTTTGCTGTTTTATATTCATTATTACTCTCATTATTTTCCATATAACATTGTCTTTTTTCATAAACCTTTAATAAGAAAATATATTAAAATATTTTTATTTTAAAAATTTTATTGATACAAAAAATTTCAAAAATGCGAAGAAATCACAATTATTGATTTCTTGTACAGGGCGATTGATTATTTTTCATATTAAATGGGATACATTTTAATTTTCATAGCTACTTTTTTGTAGCTAATTACTAAAATCATTATTAGGAATATAGTGTAAAAAACCGTAAAATTTATCGGAATACCCTTTAGAAAAAATATTGTTATTTTATAGCTTGTTACCTTGCAATGGTTTTATGTTATTTATGAAACACTTGTTTGCTGAATATTGTTATCATATAGATGTAAATAATAAATACAATGGTTTCAAAGGCACCCATGAGTCCCACAGTATTAGTCTTCATTAGTGTTATTTTATAGCTCTTTTTATTTAATTCACAAACGAAATAATGTAACAAATTGAAAACGTGAAAATAAGTATTCCTAGTAAAATTCAACTAATTTTAGTACTGAACATAGTAAAACCCGATAACACCAACGTATTTTACAATTCCAATAAATCTTACACGGGCACTATCGTTAACTCGACCGCGTGTCACAGTGCAACACTATCCACGCTGGGTACTGTGTCAGAGGCATTCAATAACTCAAATCAGCTTTCATTAACATCCGAACAAACATAAAAATACTAACTACGTCCTCCAAACAAAAAGTACTCGTAAAATGCTAGTTTCCCTCCTCCTAATCAGCGATGTAAGTGGAATGTGTGTGAAACAGTTTGTAGTATTATTGTAAATCAAATGGAAGATCGATTTAAAAGTTTTTATGTCAAAATATTTCCTTAGATTTTATCTGTTAATCCAGAAATATTTCATCTCGTAGAGAAGTATTTTCAATTGCTCTGATCAACATGTTTTCTTTAAATTACAACACCTTATTGGTGAAGATGAGTTGATTAATGAGCTAAAAGATCATTATCAAAACGAGACATTTAAGAATATGGTTTCTTTGAGCTATTCAGATTTTTTTTCATCAATCCTTACAAGATTCGTCCCCTGAAACATTAAAAATTCTGACAATTGCTATTACTATTCCCATTTCAACGTAATGATGTAAAATAGCGAATACAATCTTAAAACATAGAGTTGACGATTTATTTGCAAGTCATAAAACTAGGCGTACTTAATTACTCCACAAATAAATCAATTAATTACCAAATGGTTAAATTATCAAATATTTAAATTAATAATTCAAATTCCTTAAAGAATGCTGGTTGTCCTCACTATTGAATTAGTTTAGAGCTGCCACTTATAAAAATTATTCTACTGAAGGAAACAATAAATTATTTCTAATAATCAATTATGAGATACTTAACACGTATCAGTAGCTCTGGAAACACCCAGCTGAATCTTAGTGCAACGCTTTAATGTTCGTAGCTTGTAGCTTTCAACGTACGAAAATAAATATCACAGATGTTTGTATTAAATTATACAAAGATCCTAAACAAGTTGATGAACATATTAGAAAAAGAAAAATCATATGCATACGGTATCAATTATAGAAGCAGTTAGCCAAAAAGAAATTTTGAACTATTTAAATGGCTTTGGGTGATTATAGACTACATAAGTTGATCATAAAAAAATGTAGGTGAATTTTATGCTTTCAACGAATTCTCTAGAATAATAAGCGATGAACGTACGTGAGCGATAGCATGGAGGATATAATCGAAATCAAAGCTAAATAGAGACTAGGAAGGAATGACTTCAAAACTTTACCACAGAAATAAAAACATAAACTAAAAAGTAAACCTTTGCAAGTAAGGAATAAGGGTGATTCTTTAATAGTTTTCCTACAAAAACTAAAATTCAAACTAAATTTATCATGGAAATCTAGCAAATTGGAATAGCTATTTTAATATTTCGCTCGTACAATTATGCCATTGAACAATGCCTTGAAAGCCCAGTTTATTGTGAATCTCTCTTTTCACAATAAAGGAAACACGGTTGTAATTGAAAACATAAACGATAAAATAAGAACATTCTTTAAGGGAAAGAGAATTCTAAGCATATAACGAAAGTGTTGAAGTGAGTTATTACCTTGAATAAACACCCTCCATACTCAGTAGTAACTGCGTTTAGGAATAGTGACAAAGGATTAAAGGGAGGAGATTTAGTCACGGGAAGCATAAATACTTGGTACAGAGAACTGTAACATTACGCAAACTTTACTTTAACGTCCCTCATGATTTCCTTTGAGGTTAAAGTGAGTTATTACCTTGAATAAACACCCTCCATACTCAGTAGTAACTGCGTTTAGGAATAGTGACAAAGGATTAAAGGGAGGAGATTTAGTCACGGGAAGCTCAAATACTTGGTACAGAGAACTATAACATTACGCAAACTTTACTTTAACGTCCCTCATGATTTCCTTTGAGGTTAAAGTGAGTTATTACCTTGAATAAACACCCTCCATACTCAGTAGTAACTGCGTTTAGGAATAGTGACAAAGGATTAAAGGGAGGAGATTTAGTCACGGGAAGCATAAACACTTGGTACAGAGAACTATAACATTAGGCAAACTTTATTTTAACGTCCCTCATGATTTCCTTTGAGGTTAAAGTGAGTTATTACCTTGAATAAACACCCTCCATACTCAGTAGTAACTGCGTTTAGGAAGTGACAAAAGGATTAAAGGGAGGAGATTTAGTCACGGGAAGCATAAACACTTGGTACAGAAAACTATAACATTAGGCAAACTTTACTTTAACGTCCCTCATGATTTCCTTTGAGGTTAAAGTGAGTTATTACCTTGAATAAACACCCTCCATACTCAGTAGTAACTGCGTTTAGGAAGTGACAAAAGGATTAAAGGGAGGAGATTTAGTCACGGGAAGCTCAAATACTTGGTACAGAGAACTATAACATTACGCAAACTTTACTTTAACGTCCCTCATGATTTCCTTTGAGGTTAAAGTGAGTTATTACCTTGAATAAACACCCTCCATACTCAGTAATAACTGCGTTTAGGAATAGTGACAAAGGATTAAAGGGAGGAGATTTAGTCACGGGAAGCATAAACACTTGGTACAGAGAACTATAACATTACGCAAACTTTACTTTAACGTCCCTCATGATTTCCTTTGAGGTTAAAGTGAGTTATTACCTTGAATAAACACCCTCCATACTCAGTAGTAACTGCGTTTAGGAATAGTGACAAAGGATTAAAGGGAGGAGATTTAGTCACGGGAAGCATAAACACTTGGTACAGAAAACTATAACATTAGGCAAACTTTACTTTAACGTCCCTCATGATTTCCTTTGAGGTTAAAGTGAGTTATTACCTTGAATAAACACCCTCCATACTCAGTAGTAACTGCGTTTAGGAAGTGACAAAAGGATTAAAGGGAGGAGATTTAGTCACGGGAAGCTCAAATACTTGGTACAGAGAACTATAACATTACGCAAACTTTACTTTAACGTCCCTCATGATTTCCTTTGAGGTTAAAGTGAGTTATTACCTTGAATAAACACCCTCCATACTCAGTAATAACTGCGTTTAGGAATAGTGACAAAGGATTAAAGGGAGGAGATTTAGTCACGGGAAGCATAAACACTTGGTACAGAGAACTATAACATTACGCAAACTTTACTTTAACGTCCCTCATGATTTCCTTTGAGGTTAAAGTGAGTTATTACCTTGAATAAACACCCTCCATACTCAGTAGTAACTGCGTTTAGGAATAGTGACAAAGGATTAAAGGGAGGAGATTTAGTCACGGGAAGCATAAACACTTGGTACAGAGAACTATAACATTAGGCAAACTTTACTTTAACGTCCCTCATGATTTCCTTTGAGGTTAAAGTGAGTTATTACCTTGAATAAACACCCTCCATACTCAGTAGTAACTGCGTTTAGGAATAGTGACAAAGGATTAAAGGGAGGAGATTTAGTCACGGGAAGCATAAACACTTGGTACAGAGAACTATAACATTACGCAAACTTTACTTTAACGTCCCTCATGATTTCCTTTGAGGTTAAAGTGAGTTATTACCTTGAATAAACACCCTCCATACTCAGTAGTAACTGCGTTTAGGAATAGTGACAAAGGATTAAAGGGAGGAGATTTAGTCACGGGAAGCATAAACACTTGGTACAGAGAACTATAACATTACGCAAAAATTACTTTAACGTCCCTCATGATTTCCTTTGAGGTTAAAGTGAGTTATTACCTTGAATAAACACCCTCCATACTCAGTAGTAACTGCGTTTAGGAATAGTGACAAAGGATTAAAGGGAGGAGATTTAGTCACGGGAAGCATAAACACTTGGTACAGAGAACTATAACATTACGCAAACTTTACTTTAACGTCCCTCATGATTTCCTTTGAGGTTAAAGTGAGTTATTACCTTGAATAAACACCCTCCATACTCAGTAGTAACTGCGTTTAGGAATAGTGACAAAGGATTAAAGGGAGGAGATTTAGTCACGGGAAGCATAAACACTTGGTACAGAGAACTATAACATTACGCAAACTTTACTTTAACGTCCCTCATGATTTCCTTTGAGGTTAAAGTGAGTTATTACCTTGAATAAACACCCTCCATACTCAGTAGTAACTGCGTTTAGGAATAGTGACAAAGGATTAAAGGGAGGAGATTTAGTCACGGGAAGCTCAAACACTTGGTACAGAGAACTATAACATTACGCAAACTTTACTTTAACGTCCCTCATGATTTCCTTTGAGGTTAAAGTGAGTTATTACCTTGAATAAACACCCTCCATACTCAGTAGTAACTGCGTTTAGGAAGTGACAAAAGGATTAAAGGGAGGAGATTTAGTCACGGGAAGCTCAAACACTTGGTACAGAGAACTATAACATTATGCAAACTTTACTTTAACGTCCCTCATGATTTCCTTTGAGGTTAAAGTAAGTTCATATTTTAACCACTAAATTACTATAAATATAATGTACAGCCTTCGTATGTCTATATCACGGAGAGCGGCATTCCTATTAGCTCACACTCTCCATATATAAATCTTGTATCCATTTTTATTCGTTAATAAAATACCATTTTATTCATCCAAATATTTTTTTTTTTAATCCTATATCAGATGACAATTGATGTTAATACAGGTTTTTTATATATTTAATTCATTTAAAATTTTAAAAAAATTGATGTCGGTTTCGAATTTAGAAACTAAGTGTTTCAAATTCAGCACTTTTGGCACTGAGCCAACTTTTCCGTAGTTGGACATCTTTTACTTAAAGATGTGTATGAAATTATAAGAGATATGTACTTTGCAATAGTGAAGTATTACACGAAAGTTGATAGAATGAAACGTTATAGACCATCATCAGGTTCTTAAATTAGAAACGAAAAAAAGAAGACCGAATAATGATTAACAAAGAAAAATAATATTCCAACATCATATATTATATAAAGAGCAAAATGGAAAATTGCAAAGAAATTATCTTCTATTTTTACACTTAAAATTGTGTAAAAGATAGTTTTATAAAGACACTCTTTTTTATAAAGATAGTTCTGCTACACATCGCTTTTGTAAACAAATTCTAAGTATAAGATGTTTACATGTCACTAATTTAATTCATATTTGAAATTATCACCAACATTTACGGATATAACATTAGATTTTTAAAACTGTTTAACGATTATACCATCATATAAAATACATCATATATATATATATATATATATATATATATATATATATATATATATATATATATATATTAAAACAACATAGGTTATTCCAATACAAGAATATTTATTATTTTATATCCAAAGCTTTTCGTTGGCAAACAGTACCAACATCATCAGGAATGAAAATTACAATAATAATTGACATTATTGTAATTTTCCTTCCTGATGATGTTGGTACTGTTTGCCAACGAAAAGCTTTGGATATAAAATAATAAATATTCTTGTATTTGAATAACCTATGTTGTTTTAAATTATGAAACAAGAAAACGTAATTTTTATATATATATATATATATATATATATATATATATATATATATATATGCTCTTTGGCTATTTTCAATTTAACAATTTGATATATTCGATGATTATTTTAACTAGTAGGACTCAGTTTTGGGCGCCACTTATATTTGATAAGAAAGAAAATATTATTTATAAAATTAATCTCTGGGTTACACTGAAATAAACACAATTTACAGGTTAAGATAATTGAATTAAGTTTTATCAAAATTGCAATATTATGTAAATGGAATTTCTTTATTTAAATCTGCCTTAGTCAATTATATTAATCTGCAGGAGACTCTTAACATTCTTTCTTTTCTCATACTGAACTTATTTTATTTAAATTTGTTTTCATCTCTTGGTTGTTCTATAAGGTTCGGGTTGCAATTGGAAAAACTTAGGTTTAAAATTATTTTATAGTTTTGATTTAATGAATATTGCTTTTAAGGATTAATAAATAAAAATTATGTGATTGGCAGAACAATAAAAAAGTTTAATGTTCAAAGATTATTAGAAATTTTTTATTAAATTTGAGGGTCATTTGCTCGTAGCTCGTGTTACTGACGCTCCATCCGTTCGTTGCACTATAATCACAATCTACTTCTGGCGTTATACTTAGTATTCACTAACCTCACTATCAACGCGTAGGTGGCTATTTCAATATTCAATGCTTTCGACGATTTAATTAATATAATTACACGAACTGGAGATAACTTAAACAACGCCGAACGTTCCTAAATATTTCCCCGTTTCGATTTTTCTCCCAACTAACGTTTTAAGCCTGCTATACCTTCTCTCCTAATTTAGTCCAATCACATTTCTTAACTTTAACATTTTAACCTATTTTTTTGAAATTTAACATCTTTTTGTAACTGATGTTTTCTTAATGGTACCAAGTTTATTTTAGTTTTTTGAGCACGCTTGCATCCTAAAACTGACAACACATTTTGAGGATTTATGGTACAATAAAGTAATAAATTCTTCAGTTTGGCTTTGTACATTGTATCCATTTGTCCAGCCCCATATAATTTGTAGTGCTATTTTAACTTAATCTTGCATTAACTCAACAACAAAAACATTATTTTAAAGAATAATTTCGTTTAGAGACAACGATTGTGAAAAGGATTGGTCAACCCAGGACATAGGAAGAACATTTCAGTTGATAATCCTATTTAAGCGGTTTCTTGTAATATCAACTGATTTTACTATTAACAACTGAAATTAGAAATGAAAACTATAACATTATTTATTGTACGTTATTTCAATTGTTGTTTAGAGGGAGTAAAACCCTACTTACGTCATAGTTTAATTTAATAAATATACATTGCCTTAACTCGGTCACCATTTAAATTTATATGTTGTTGTTTATTAGACCAGAGTGGCGTGAAATTCTTATTTCTCTTCAGAGGCAGAATATAACAGCAATAAGGGACCTCCAGAGTCGCCCAATACAAAACTAACAATAAAGTGAAGCCAGTGGGGTTCTTGGGCTTAATAAATATGTTAGATGTCTTAGTGTTGCTGTGGGAGACTCCCCATAAATGGTTCTATGTACCCATGATTTTTTTCAATTCCCTCTCAAAAAGTGTTTACAATAGATTTTACACAAATTATGTGTTGCGTAAATATCTTAGTTCTATATATAACTATTTTGAAATTTTAATACGTAGAAACTTATTTTCAATTCCTAATATAATCAATTTTACTTTTACAGGTATTCACTTAAATTGTTTAACACTTTCACATTGGAAACGTTTCTTGTGCAAAATAGTTTTTCACCTACGAATTCTCAGATATATTCTTGTACAAGTGAGGTAATATACTAAATCACTCGAATACCGTCATAGATTCAATCTTGCATATCTACTAATAGTTACTTTATAAAGAAGATTTTGGCTTTTAATCCTTACCCGCTGCAGTAGTTCTGGAACCATATACAGATAGGATCAACGAGCTTCGTCCCAAAGTGATTACAGCCAAAGCCAGCGCTCATTATATCTGTTCGCATCAAGCTTAGCATGTTCGCCCATTAATCTCTCTCGGTTTCCAGAATCACAGGTTGATCTAAAATTAATCTACCTCAGATCGATTACTAATGACATCGTCTTCCACAATGATCGTGTGCTCACTTTTAGTTTAATTTATTGGATGAAAATACCAATTGTTTTGCTTATTATGTTTATTGGTGCAACTTAAGTTTAAAATAGTTAATTTTCAAACATACTTTCTTAGGCAATTATTTTTTACTTAGCTATTTCATACAGGTAAAATATTACTATAAACTTTACAGATAGCTATAAAAGTATGGTAACAGGTATCAGTGTACTTGGTGTGGGTATTAGACTAGGTTAGGTTATGTCAGGTTATATTAGGCTAGATTAGGTTATGACAGGATATATTAGGTTAGGTAAGGTTAGCATACCTTTTTACGAAAACATAGATATTTAAAAATAACATTACTTGTGAGAAAACTCCGTAATAGCTTTTCTTATGAAAGCCCCTAAACAGTTTCTTATGAGATCCGATTTCATATGAAATCATGTGCAGACACATGATATTGCGCTAGAGTGTTGGTCTGGTGGGATTTGAAACGTAAATTATCAATTTCATGTGTTTCTCGTCTTACCGATTTAAGGTTTTGGTTACACAATACCAATAAATGAAATTCCAAACTAATTTTGAACATATCTTCAAACTACACCTTAATGATATGTCTAGTTTGATGTTCCCTAAATAGATACCCTTTTTTGCTCTTCTAATCTGTCTGGAAAGATTTTCAGAACTTGTTTGATAAATATTTGGAAGAATGGAGGTGGTCTTACAGTGATGACATATATTTTATATTTATAATTGAGCCATCGATAGATTTTGGCCGTTAATACTTCACAGATATTAGGTGTACAGCAGTCAACGCCTAAACCACGCTCTTATCTCTTCAGATGCATTGTGGGTATTTTTAGAAGAACAAATTCTAAATATTGCAACGCTATAAAAATTACAAAATTTTAATGCTAAAAATAATTATTGAACAATTCTTCCTTCGAAGTTTCCTTAGAAAGGCCCATTTCAATTCAGCCACTACTGCGTAGACTCAAAATCAATTTCTTCTTTTTTAATCTGCGTCCGATATTTTTATTTACAATCACATTTCATGCTTTGTCTACTACATACATAAAACATTTTGATTGAATACATATTTTAAAAATAAAGGAAAAACATAAATTACTAACTTTTATTTACTATTAAAGTACTTCCAATAACATATGAGTTGCTATCGTATTACGTTTATGTTTGTAAAATATAACACACGTTGTGGAATACGATTTGTCTTATTTATTCCTTATACATACTGAACATTTTGCCGAACGTATTTCATATTTTCCCTTTTTGTTATGTTTAACAAGTTTTAAAAAAGGATTTCATAAAAAATCCATTTTGAGTCATTCAACATTACATTCAACTTTCATGTATCATGTCAATTATGTTATAAATTTCTCCATTTAAAAAAAAAATAAATTCATTCGTTTCTATTATTATTTTGGTTACAATCATCGTGGCTTTTGGATAACTTGGTGGTTCACCTTCACTCTACCCTTCCTCGTTAATCGCACCTCAGTTGGGAAAATAGTAAACAAATTGTCAATAGGGTGTAAACCACAATCACACGTTAAAAAAAGAAACGAATTTTGTAATTTAAAGTGGGATAATAGAACGAATCTTCTGCAAAGGTTGAAGAAACTAAATTATATTATCACTATTAATATTAACTTTACAGTTTAAAGCAATTCCAAGCACAAAGTGTCCCATCACACGCTTCTTCGTCACAAGCAAATGTTTTACAAACTCCAACTGAAAATGACCAAACTAGATTCAAAACAAACGAAAGTATGCTTATGTAACATTAAAGCCTGTTAATAGGAGTGTGAGTAATTTACTTAACATTGATTAGACAAGAGCTAGTTTAGGGTCCTGCTTCCCAGCGCACCAATTACTGTCAGTTATTCCTTCACTTGGAGGTTATTGTTGATCAGATATAACAAATAATGTAGCTGCATTGTGGGTATTACAAAAATAATATAATGTAGTACAATAACAATACAACTTTGTACAAAAGTCATAGTGTTAATGCAATAGTACAAGGGGATATACTTACAGTGTTAGTAGATCAAATGTAGTATTAATAAATAATATTTGTCAGTTATTAACGTAGGCACCAATGGTTTTTACTCGCTTTAAAAATGCTTTTATTTAGTCGAGAAACGTGCAGCAAAAAATGTGATTGTAAATGAAACTGTGTTAATGCAGGAGACTGATGCAGCCTTGGCTCAGATAGACAAAAATCTGTTTCTAAGGAAACTCATATGAAAACCAACATTCTTGGGTAACAATTGTAAAAATAGGAGCTTTTCTCTCTATGCACAACCATAATGAGTAGCTGGGGCTTCCTATGTAGCCGGGAGGCATCTCTGTAAATTCGGCATTATTATATACCTTTGCTTTTCAGATATAATAGTACTTGAAGCTATTCTCTCTATGAACCACCATAATGAGTAGCTGGGGCTTCCTATATAGCCGGGAGGCATCTCTGTAAATTCGGCATTATTATATACCTTTTCTTTTCAGATATAATAGTACTTGAAGCTTTTCTCTCTATGAACCACCATAATGAGTAGCTGGGGCTTCCTATGTAGCCGGGAGGCATCTCTGTAAATTCGGCATTATTATATACCTTTTCTTTTCAGATATAATAGTACTTGAAGCTTTTCTCTCTATGAACCACCATAATGAGTAGCTGGGGCTTCCTATGTAGACGAGAGGCATCTCTGTAACTTCGGCATTATTATATACCTTTGCCTTTCAGATATACTCGTACTTGAAGCTTTTCTCTCTATGCACGACCATAATGAGTAGCTGGGGCTTCCTATGTAGACGAGAGGCATCTCTGTAACTTCGGCATTATTATATACCTTTGCCTTTCAGATATACTCGTACTTCAAGCTTTTCTCTCTATGCACGACCATAATGAGTAGCTGGGGCTTCCTATGTAGCCGGGAGGCATCTCTGTAAATTCGGCATTATTATATACCTTTTCTTTTCAGATATAATAGTACTTGAAGCTTTTCTCTCTATGAACCGCCATACTGAGTAGCTGGGGCTTCCTATGTAGCCGGGAGGCATCTCTGTAAATTCGGCATTATTATATACCTTTGCTTTTCAGATATAATAGTACTTGAAGCTTTTCTCTCTATGAACCACCATAATGAGTAGCTGGGGCTTCCTATGTAGCCGGGAGGCATCTCTGTAAATTCGGCATTATTATATACCTTTGCTTTTCAGATATAATAGTACTTGAAGCTTTTCTTTCTATGCACGACCATAATGAGTAGCTGGGGCTTCCTATGTAGCCGGGAGGCATCTCTGTAAATTCGGCATTATTATATACCTTTGCTTTTCAGATATAATAGTACTTGAAGCTTTTCTCTCTATGAACCACCATAATGAGTAGCTGGGGCTTCCTATGTAGCCGGGAGGCATCTCTGTAAATTCGGCATTATTATATACCTTTTCTTTTCAGATATAATAGTACTTGAAGCTTTTCTCTCTATGAACCACCATAATGAGTAGCTGGGGCTTCCTATGTAGCCGGGAGGCATCTCTGTAAATTCGGCATTATTATATACCTTTGCTTTTCAGATATAATAGTACTTGAAGCTTTTCTCTCTATGAACCACCATAATGAGTAGCTGGGGCTTCCTATGTAGCCGGGAGGCATCTCTGTAAATTCGGCATTATTATATACCTTTTCTTTTCAGATATAATAGTACTTGAAGCTTTTCTCTCTATGAACCACCATAATGAGTAGCTGGGGCTTCCTATGTAGCCGGGAGGCATCTCTGTAAATTCGGCATTATTATATACCTTTGCTTTTCAGATATAATAGTACTTGAAGCTTTTCTCTCTATGAACCACCATAATGAGTAGCTGGGGCTTCCTATGTAGCCGGGAGGCATCTCTGTAAATTCGGCATTATTGTATACCTTTGCTTTTCAGATATAATAGTACTTGAAGCTTTTCTCTCTATGAACCACCATAATGAGTAGCTGGGGCTTCCTATGTAGCCGGGAGGCATCTCTGTAAATTCGGCATTATTATATACCTTTTCTTTTCAGATATAATAGTACTTGAAGCTTTTCTTTCTATGCACGACCATAATGAGTAGCTGGGGCTTCCTATGTAGCCGGGAGGCATCTCTGTAAATTCGGCATTATTATATACCTTTGCTTTTCAGATATAATAGTACTTGAAGCTTTTCTCTCTATGAACCACCATAATGAGTAGCTGGGGCTTCCTATGTAGCCGGGAGGCATCTCTGTAAATTCGGCATTATTATATACCTTTTCTTTTCAGATATAATAGTACTTGAAGCTTTTCTCTCTATGAACCACCATAATGAGTAGCTGGGGCTTCCTATGTAGCCGGGAGGCATCTCTGTAAATTCGGCATTATTATATACCTTTGCTTTTCAGATATAATAGTACTTGAAGCTTTTCTCTCTATGAACCACCATAATGAGTAGCTGGGGCTTCCTATGTAGCCGGGAGGCATCTCTGTAAATTCGGCATTATTATATACCTTTTCTTTTCAGATATAATAGTACTTGAAGCTTTTCTCTCTATGAACCACCATAATGAGTAGCTGGGGCTTCCTATGTAGCCGGGAGGCATCTCTGTAAATTCGGCATTATTATATACCTTTGCTTTTCAGATATAATAGTACTTGAAGATTTTCTCTCTATGAACCACCATAATGAGTAGCTGGGGCTTTCTATGTAGCCGGGAGGCATCTCTGTAAATTCGGCATTATTATATACCTTTGCTTTTCAGATATAATAGTACTTGAAGCTTTTCTCTCTATGAACCACCATAATGAGTAGCTGGGGCTTCCTATGTAGCCGGGAGGCATCTCTGTAAATTCGGCATTATTATATACCTTTTCTTTTCAGATATAATAGTACTTGAAGCTTTTCTCTCTATGAACCACCATAATGAGTAGCTGGGGCTTCCTATGTAGCCGGGAGGCATCTCTGTAAATTCGGCATTATTATATACCTTTGCTTTTCAGATATAATAGTACTTGAAGCTTTTCTCTCTATGCACGACCTTAATGAGTAGCTGGGGCTTCCTATGTAGCCGGGAGGCATCTCTGTAAATTCGGCATTATTATATACCTTTTCTTTTCAGATATAATAGTACTTGAAGCTTTTCTCTCTATGCACGACCATAATGAGTAGCTGGGGCTTCCTATGTAGACGAGAGGCATCTCTGTAACTTCGGCATTATTATATACCTTTGCCTTTCAGATATACTCGTACTTGAAGCTTTTCTCTCTATGCACGACCATAATGAGTAGCTGGGGCTTCCTATGTAGACGGGAGGCATCTCTGTAAATTCGGCATTATTATATATTTTTGCTTTTCAGATATAATAGTACTTGAAGCTTTTCTCTCTATGCACGACCTTAATGAGTAGCTGGGGCTTCCTATGTAGCCGGGAGGCATCTCTGTAAATTCGGCATTATTATATACCTTTTCTTTTCAGATATAATAGTACTTGAAGCTTTTCTCTCTATGCACGACCATAATGAGTAGCTGAGGCTTCCTATGTAGACGAGAGGCATCTCTGTAACTTCGGCATTATTATATACCTTTGCCTTTCAGATATACTCGTACTTGAAGCTTTTCTCTCTATGCACGACCATAATGAGTAGCTGGGGCTTCCTATGTAGACGGGAGGCATCTCTGTAAATTCGGCATTATTATATACCTTTGCTTTTCAGATATAATAGTACTTGAAGCTTTTCTCTCTATGAACCACCATAATGAGTAGCTGGGGCTTCCTATGTAGCCGGGAGGCATCTCTGTAAATTCGGCATTATTATATACCTTTGCTTTTCAGATATAATAGTACTTGAAGCTTTTCTCTCTATGAACCACCATAATGAGTAGCTTGGGCTTCCTATGTAGCCGGGAGGCATCTCTGTAAATTCGGCATTATTATATAAATTTGCTTTTCAGATATAATAGTACTTGAAGCTTTTCTCTCTATGAACCACCATAATGAGTAGCTGGGGCTTCCTATGTAGCCGGGAGGCATCTCTGTAAATTCGGCATTATTATATACCTTTGCTTTTCAGATATAATAGTACTTGAAGCTTTTCTCTCTATGAACCACCATAATGAGTAGCTGGGGCTTCCTATGTAGCCGGGAGGCATCTCTGTAAATTCGGCATTATTATATACCTTTGCCTTTCAGATATAATAGTACTTGAAGCTTTTCTCTCTATGCACGACCATAATGAGTAGCTGGAGCTTCCTATGTAGCCGGGAGGCATCTCTGTAAATTCGGCATTATTATATACCTTTGCTTTTCAGATATAATAGTACTTGAAGCGTTTCTCTCTATGCACGACCATAATGAGTAGCTGAGCGTTTCCTATGCATCCGAGAGTCATCTTTGTAACTCGGCATTATTATATACCTTTGCATTTAAGTTATACTCGTACTTGAAGCTTTTCTCTCTATGAACGACCATAATGAGTAACTGAGGGTTTCCTATGTACCCGAGATTCATCTTTGGAGAATTACACTGATATAAGTAAAAGCAAGCTTGACGAATGCACCTGCTACCAAACATTGGGTCATCATTACGGGATTGGGAGATTGGAAATAAGTACGAATGCCATACATTGTTACAATCAATATCATCCCTTGTTCAAGGTAGTTGGCATGATAAATTGTTCTGGAGCTAAATTGTCAATTTTTTAGCACTGTCGGGAAGAATTATAAATAAAATACGATTGAAGTTTAGGTATAAATATAAAAATAATATGCATAAAAACGATATAAATAAATTTTATGTTTCTTAGTAATAAATTGTCATAATAAGGAATATGACTGTATTTAAAACAATAAAGGTAATGTGTTTACGACTGCAGGTGACGCATTCTGTATAAATGTAAGGCACGGCATTACGAAAGTCAGGTCATGTCCAAAATACGTTTTGTTTTACATCAGCCCTAATAAATGTTTGCACACCGTGAGAAAGTAAAGTGTGACGTCATCTGAAAGCATATCCTTGTTCGCAGGGCCTGGGTAATGTAGAGTTAGTTTCCTTATTGACGTCACAGATGTATGTGGGTGTGTTAGGCGTGTATAAAGCTGGGAGCAAGGCTGCAACCCTCATTAGTACTTTCAATCTTTTGAAACATTTTTCATAGGTAACTTTAGATACACTTCTACACTGGTTTTATCACTATACTGATTATTAGAAAAATAAAACCTATTTCGTTAGAATAATTTTTCTAATAGCCTTGAAAATAATAGTTTCTCATGCTTTTTTATATTTGAAATCCCGTCAGAAATTGCTATATTGGTAACTTACAAAGACGATGACACATTAGTTCACCGAGCAGTATGCCGTCTACCTCTTTATACTAACATAAACTTCTCTGGTTCTTCTTTCTCATTTCAGGGACTAGAATCATGTGCTGTTAAACCTCTCTTTCTCCTTTTTCGTCAACAAAATTTTGGGACACAGATAGATTTAATTTTTTAATATCTCCATGTTATTCAATCCAACCGAGAAAAATAATAATTTCTTGGAGTGGTTTTAATCTGAGAGAAACGTTAAAACGTATCTTATAAAAGATAAAACTCTATCCATCTGTGATCAGAAAAAAACAACAAACAAAACAAAGATTCTGCATAACATACCTAGTGACGCATATTCCTACATTAAATTTTTTTGTATAGTGGGATATATGTGTAAGTGTGTGTGTGTCTGTGTGTGTGTGTGTGTGTGTGTGTGTGTGTGTGTGTGTGTGTGTGTGTGTGTGTGTGTGTGTGTGTGTGTGTGTGTGAGTATGTGTGTGTGTGTGTGTGTGTGTGTGTGTGTGTGTGTGTGAGAGAGAGAGAGAGAGAGAGAGGGAGAGAGACAAACCCAGGCATCAATTTATGCAAGTCCACAGGAAATACTACGTAATACAAGTGTACATTTAAGGATTAAGTGGGGGTATTAGGCCAAGTCGAAAGGCAAATTGGATTTAAGCATAAGATAGGTTTACGGCGTTCTTACAGTGCCTAAATACGGGGGGGACTTCCTCTTAGTGGACCTTCTGTTGTCATGGCAACACGTAGATCTATTCACAGCCATTACATAGTTGTTGATGGAGCTGATTTTAGAGTTCTAACTAGACGTAATGAATCGTTATGAAAATCAACTAGTACTCAGGAAAGGGAGAAACCGTCCTATATCGATCTTACGTTCCATAAAGACATGTTCATCTATCCATTACTATTAAATGATTGAAGAGAGTATAACATTTTGAGTGATGCTCAGATAGGATTATGCTCCTAGTATTCGAGAAAGCAAGAATTCACTAGATCCTCTATGAAACCGTTATAGCAAGTATATCACCTGACAAACACCATGATTATGGTTGCCGAGGTTGTAGCATTGATTCGCAGTCAATGATTTAAATTCCTACATAAAAGTGACAGACGTGACATTACTTCGAATATGTAACGAAACTTGATCATCATCGGTAAATAATTTGAACTTCTTGAAAAGCGACATCAGTTTACTACACAGAGAGTCGATTACTAACTGCGTCTAGGTGAATGCATGGTGCTGACTACACAGTACACCCTGAAGGAGATATGTTAACGGCAAAGGGTTCAAAGCAGTGTGCTTTGAAGATATAGAACGTCTATTGGTAATTAAATTTATGCATTAAGTTTTAAATGAAATAATCAATTTAATAAGTAAAGATTACAAAGGCAACGGATTTCAAAGTACAATCGTCTATATTAAGGAACAAAAAGTTTGAAGATCGAAACCAAAGGTTTCGAAATGTAGTGAAATCCTGCCCTTGAGTTGTTGAAATGAATATTCAGTTTTACCTACTCCAGTGCTGTCAGTGTAGTGGTAATCTGTTACCTGCTTTTAAAAACAGAAACTATAATTTCATATCTTCTTTCTATTTTCACACTTTCTTACTTAATTAACTTTTTCGTTTCAACCTTTTTCCATTATTTACCTATTTTCTTCTTACTTTAGATGCGACAAGAGGTTATTTATTTACTTCTGTGTTGATATTAGAGAAATATTTTTAAAAAGTGTTTATTGTCAATTTATCCCTTATTAACCCTTTTTTACATATAATTTGGTCCCTACAAAGTTATAGTGAATCTATACATTTAAACCCTATTGTCGAATTTTACTGACTTCTCGTCAATTCTCTTTCAGACTTTTAGAGGCTACCTCTATATATTTTCATTTGGTTTTTATCTATAAGAGTTATTTTTGAATCATATAAATTTACATTAAAAAGTAACAAATACTAACTTTAAAAAGTAATTTGTTTAGTATAATATTTATAATTAAAAAATTGTCTATTTATTTAAGCACCTATTTTCTTTTGGTTTGGCAAATTGTTTTTATTATATTATCTGAATTTATCTAGTTTATCTTATTTTTGTTTAATGATAGATGCATATGTGAAGTACTACATTTGCTTCATGCTTCATTACAGGCCCTTAAACATGCTTCAAAGGTTTCTCGTCCGTTAATAAATTACCAAAATAGTTATATCTTTCTTCAATGTTGCAATTTACTATGGAACTCAGTTACAATAATGTTGTCATAGTAAATACACGATGGTTGTCTGCTTTGACAACGTGTAAACGAAGAGCTGAGAATTAATAACTTCACGGATTGCTAGCGTTAGTCAGTTGATACCAACATGCAATTATCTTGAAAAGGTATATTTTCAAATGTCAAGACAATTTGTAATGTAAATATTTCTCCAATAGTCGTGCAATAAAGTGCTTTCTCTGATTACATCATTTCTTCTAATAGCACGGATAAATTTAGCACAGTATGGAATAGGATTAAGCCTCAGTAGACTCGGGAAACGTGATATAAGTCTCAAATGAAGTTAAAGAAGACGTGGTAGAAGTCAAGACATTGCTAATCAATTTTTTTATTGGAAAGAAATATCTCCAACCATGTTATGTCTCATTTCTACTTTTATTAAAATAATTTATTTATCAGAATAAAAAATGCCTATATAAATCTAATTGCTTTTTATCACTACATAATTACAGTTGCCTTACTTGAGCTGCTCGGTGTTCATGATGGGTGGTTTGGGCAGCAGAATGCTTTAAAGGTCTTCTATTGATTGTACCCTTGTTTGACCCCTTGTACATATTTTCAAAAACAGAGTAGAAATAAGTGATGAAAAAGGAATAATAGTTTATCACTATGTTATGAACGTGAAATAAATTATCCATAGACCATAAAAAAAAGAAAAATCTATGCCAAATCGTTTATCGTATATTATTAATTATAATGAAAGTAATATATTACTATACGAGAGCACTATAAAATATTTACTGTATTGTTTACCGTAACTTATTTAATGTCTTTCTAAATACCATAAATTTCAAAAATAACATTATCATTCCTAATAAATTATCCTTTTAGCTTTCTCCATGTAGGATAGTCATTGTTGTTTATTGATAAGAGGCCAACAAGTACTGCATATGCTTACACGCCCTTTTAGAGGCATTTATAACTAAATTTATAGAAGACAATATATTAAATTGTTAAATACAGAAACAAAAAGTAAATATGGTAACAAAACACTCTGTATCTTGTAAAATTTCTTGTATATTTATATTATATATTTAATTTCAGGTCACGTGATATTTCAAACAATAAGGACCAGAGAGCCTTAAATGGTTAATGGAGTATTTCGGGCAGCGATTAATCAAGTCCCAAATTTATTGCTACTGAATCGGAAAGTTTATTTAATGTAATTGCTAATTGTTTCTCTGTCGCTTCCTGAAGCTTTGTAAGAGGATATTTCCGTCTTAAAGTTTATTCGAAGTTGGGTTTACTAATAAAAATAATAAACACTTTTGTTACAAATTAAATCTCATAGAATACCTATCCTTTTATTTATACTGAAATTTTGAAGATATTTCCATCCAAAATGTGATGGGAAAACTGAAAAGAGAATGCAAAAAATAAATTCTATTAATACCTATGAAAACACAAACAAAAATTTATGTTTTAAAATTGTAGGCTAATAACGACGTTGCCTATGTGAAAAGATGTTCAAAATGAAGTAAAATAATTATTGAGCGTTTATCACAAAGGTTGATTAACCTAAAAAAAGTTTATTGTTTCAACTTTTAATATTTTACATGAAATTTTGCAAATTTGTACTTTTTATTGTTGAAAATTGTAGTTCAGGCCAAAATGCCACGTACTTACTCATGTTCTAAAAATAGAACTTGTCCATTAATTAAAAGCAATGTTAGGTCTTGAATGTAACAGTTTTCTTAAAGAGATATGAATAAACTTTTTTTTTATTCCGTCTAATTAAACTCTGGATATTGGTTCTCACCCGTGGGTTCTCAACTATTCTTGCGTATCCCGTGTAAACTCTTGTGTGATATGGCGTTATGACTATTCGTATAGTTATTTTCCAATACCTGAGTCAATCACTATAAGTTGTACCATCGAGTAGGACAACCAACTACCGTAAAATGTCATCATCTCGCAAACGTTTTATACACAAACTCTTACAAAAACAAACACAATAATACTGCTTATTACATAGAACATAAAATTATAACTAAAAAAAACCTAAAATAAAAATAGAATAAATATAAATACATGAATTAATTAATTAATACAAAATAATAATCCTACGATGAACTCATTAATTTTAAAATAAAATAAACTACAACGAATTGGGCAATGAGTGACTTTAATGATCGTTGCAAGACGTAGCCGGACTGAGTGTATTATTTTACGTATTCATCCCTATTCAGTTTGTAACATGTTCAACCCTATTCTGAAGTCAGATGTACAGACGCTAGATTGCTTTACAACTTCTATTAATTACATCAACTTACATAACCTAATATACCTCTTATGCTAGTGGAAGGAGTTTGTCTGACCTCATTCTGTAATAGAGATGAGCAATGGAAATCTATATATTTTTCCTAATATCTACACTTATCAAAATTTCCCTTATATGTCTCAAAATGTGCTGTAAACAAGAACATTTATAGGTTGCAAAATCTAATAATGTTAAATGTAGTCTGTAACTTTTGTTTCTTGAATAGAAAGTGGATAAAATGTTATTAAAATCTAGCTTCAGCAAAAAAAAACGTGAATAATTGGTTTTCTATTGTTTTAAAAGTGTGCGCATTTCTTCAAAATGTTTCTATAGGGTAAATCAAATCTAACGATGAAGTGAGATTGGAGGTAATAATTGAGTGTAGTAGTTTAAGGGAATTAAAGTAATTTATACTGTAATAATAATTAATAGTGTTTCTAACCGAACTAATCGTATCAATAATCAATATTTAGTGACTTAAAGCTTTTGTAATTCGAATATAGATGACGTAAATGTTTTATTTCAGATTTGAGCTTAAAACACAAAAAAACGCACGTTTGGACACATACAGTTAGATATTCATAGCTGCATCTGGAGGCGTTTTGAGTGGTGGCAAGCACCGTGGTATAGGGGTGGTGTAAACTATATGTATGCAGCTATATGTGTCTCTATTATGCTTTTAATAAAGTTCTGAACACTGTTCATAAGTTGGTTATAGCTTTAACAAAGGGATACAGTTACATGACTTCAAACTCCACATAACTTTAGGTTTAGTTGGATTATTTGGAAAGTTTATTTTTTAATGCCCCATAACTAAATCTCTAAACCCATTTGATAACTTATGAGTTTTGTGCGTTTGGTAGTTTAGTATACAACGAGTTGGGATTGTATTCAGGCGAGTGACCAAAGAAATACATGACTAAAGATGAATTTGGGAAGTATCCCATGAAATAGAGGAAGTTGTGTCGCAATGATAAGGAGCTAACATGCCCTCAAGTATTTATACATGCGTGAGATTAATACAGATGTCTATCGTCGCGTGAGAGATATTCTTGCGCGCTAGTTTAGGTCAGAAGTTCCGAGTAGGGTCGTAAAGGAAAGGGGTTGTTATGCACTCTAGACCTAAATGTGGCAATTAAATATTTCAGATTAATTATTAATCTGTCGTTCATAGAGAGAAAAACTTAAAAGTATAACTTAAAAGCAAAGGTGTATAAGAATGTCGAATTTTCAAAGATGCACCTCGGGTACACAGGAAACCCTTAGCTGCTCATATTAGTCGTTCATAGATAGAAAGCTTCAAGTATAACTCAAAAGCAAAGATATATAAGAATCTTAAACCCAGGTTAATAGTTGACCATTGAAGCAAAGTTCTGGTCATATTACCTTCTCAACACTAATTTCTACTCAGCCTTTAAAAATATGTAATTGCACTAAAACCCAGGCTAATAGTTGACCATTGAAGCAAAGTTCTGGTCATATTACCTTCCCAACACTAATTTCTACTCAGCCTTTAAAAATATGTAATTGCACTAAAACCCAGGCTAATAGTTGACCATTGAAGCAAAGTTCTGGTCATATTACCTTCTCAACACTAATTTCTACTCAGCCTTTAAAAATATGTAATTGCACTAAAACCCAGGTTAATAGTTGACCATTGAAGCAAAGTTCTGGTCATATTAATTTCTTTTACACCCTTTAATAACCAAAGTAAGGTAACTGTAAGTGTGGTAATAATAAGCTATTTGACCATATATTGTATATATACAATTAAACGACACTTTCATAAACGAAACTTTTTATTTTATTTATCTTAATAAATTGAAGCTTTTCGCTGATTGGCAGTATCAGCATTACCAAAACTGTTTAAAGTACCCAATACTTCTATGACTACATCTGGGCTGTTTATATAATCATACTATGCTTAAGACATTAGTTATTCTCATCTTATCTGCTTCATTAAACAATCTTCGATAATCGAATTTATTTTAGTCTTTTATTCTTATGATTTCATTGAATTCGCTAAAAATAGTATTATGTTTAGACTTTATTTGTACTTGCTCCTCAATAAGTGTATGTTTAATATTATTATTATATATTTCTAAACTCTCAATGATATTCATTCTTAAACCTGTTTGATCATGTTTAATTAACTTCATATTTTTTACCTATGGGAAATCATGTTTACTGTTTATAAGGATAATATATATAAATATATATATATATATATATATATATATATATATATATATATATATATTAAATATGGTGATATGTTTTCTTGTAATATAGTTAATAAATTAAAAATATTTCATAAACAAGAATACTTTTAATGAATATATTTATTCAAAGCTTTTCGCCGATAGAATAGTATCAGCATCTTCAGGAAAATAATTATCTAATAAAATACTTTTACAAAATTAAATCATATGTACTACAAAGAATCATATGTTTATAAGTATTGCACTTTATGTAAATTTTTCTATAACATCAATGACTTTATAAATAGTTTGGTGCCTTGATCTCACTTGAATTTGTTCATCAATTATTCATTATATTTATTAATTTATATTAATAATATTATTAATATGCATGAAAAAAACGGTGTATATAAATTAGAATGTGATTATTGTAATAAAGTTTATATAGGACAAACTAAGAAAAAACTTAAAGATAGATATAAAGAGCATTTTAATGCATATAAAAAGCCAGAAATTTATAAATCAAATTTTGCTAGTCATTGTATTAATAATAATCACATATTTCCTAATATAGATAATATGATACTTGTAAAAGAAATTAACAAAGGCCTGAGAATGAATATTTATGAAGCTTTAGAAATACATAAATATAATACTAATAATGAGTTGATAAATGAACAAATACAAGTAAAATCTAAATTTGATAATATATTCAGTGTTTGTAATGTTAGAGCAGCAAAATAAAAAAATAAATAAATAAAAAAAATACATAAAAAAAAATTTTAACAACATTGTAATTGATTTGGCATAGCCATTTATTTGATCTAATTTGCACATATGTTAATTTTAATTGTTTAATATTCCTGATGATGTTGGTACTGTTAGCCAACGAAAAGCTTTGAATTGTAAATTCAATTATAATTCTTGTATTTGTATTTTGACTTAGTTCTTATATATATATATATATATATATATATATATATATATATATATATATATATATATATATATATATATATATATATATATATATATACATACTCTCCTTATAATTATAAATTTTTAATGTTCCAATAAAAGGTAAAAGCAGACAGAACATGGAAACGGAACACGTGAGAAATATTTGCTCCTAATATCAAAATATATTTCTACCTCTTGATTTCTCACGTCTCTCCTTTAACTTCTTTTGAGACTTGAAGTCACGTTTCCCGCCTGTATTACGAGAGTTAATTATTCTAAATTGTGCTACATTTGTCCGAGCTGCCAAAACGAATGACGTAATCAGAGAATGTACCTCGTGACCGCTAATGGAAATACGTTGACACAAGAAATTGTCTTGGGATTTAAAACTTTAACTTTATAAGGTAGTTTTATTTTGGCTTTAAATTGAATAACAATTACAATTGTTCAAGGTAATGATTTATAACTCTTTTTTGACAATAATAATGTAACTAAACAAATTGCAACAATGAAGAAAGACAAACCCTTTCCCATCGATTGTTTTTTTTACAGTAAACATATTTTCGATTATTTATGTTAATTATAAAGTGTTTTAGGCATTCTCTCTTGGACTTTTGAAGTAAAATATACGAGGGACGTGTTTAAAGATCTCGATGACACATTTAGTACTAACCTATCAAATGCCTGAATCATTGGGACACAACCTAAACATCTGCTTTTGGTTTTATGTGTCAATGCGCGATCTCACATTTACTACTATAGGTTGTAGGTTTGTTGTGTGAGAATAAAAACCTTGCTCCGTCCTGGTTTGCAGCATTTTAGTTACCCGCTACTACCCACTCGATTCTACGTATCTTTCTTATTACCAATGCTAAAGCTATTCAAGTCATTTTACTATTCCCCTTCTAAGAAACGGGTGTAACAAGAAGACATTTTTATATGAGCCCAAAAATATAGTATAAAAAAAGGGCATTGTAGTGATCAGGTGATACTATTTGTATCCTTAACCAAGACTTTTACTAATCTAATCTATTTTTCGAATATTTTTTTATCGCTAGAGATGCTAATTGTCTGGATTATGGATTTAAATTACAGAAAAAAGTACCATCTTTGTACCATTTATTAAAAACCTATGTTGGAAAAAATATGTATTTTAAAATTTCCTATTGGGTGGGCTTTTTATTGTTTTAAAATGAGTAAATTTTGTAGACTTACTCACGTATATTTTGAAGGCTAGGCTATATATACACCGTTTAACAGACATATAGTTATATAGCACACATAATATTAAAATTACCACAAACCTACAGAATATAGAACAATTCCAAACATAAGTAACAAAATATAAAGGATAAAATATTAGTTTGTATACTACTAGGAAATGAAATCACTACATTTATGGAAGGATTTATTGCTTGTGAGAGGAGTAGCAATATCACATGCAGAATCCTGCGTTCAGCGTTAGTATTAACTTATCCTATCAGTAGAGACTGGCCGATAAGTTATCTCTCAATATAAATGCTGGTTGTGCTTAGAGGTAACCACAGAAAAGGTTTGTTGTCCCTCACCGCCCCTAAAGTTATGTTTGCCAAGTCCACAAAGTTAACAGCTTATCACTTCTAAAGTACAAACTTGAACAGACAGTGACGATTGTCTAGTACAATCTAGAACGATATGTTTCATTGTCTTAAAAAATAATCTTATTTACAGCTCGTTAAAACTGCTTCGGTTACAGTTCTATGCACGAAACCAATGCGAAGTGAGTTGAAACTGCTTCGGTTATACGGTTCTATGCACGAAACCAATGCGAAGTGAGTTAAAACTGCTTCGGTTATACAGTTCTATGCACGAAACCAATGCGAAGTGAGTTGAAACTGCTTCGGTTATACGGTTCTATGCACGAAACCAATGCGAAGTGAGTTGAAACTGCTTCGGTTATACGGTTCTATGCACGAAACCAATGCGAAGTGAGTTAAAACTGCTTCGGTTATACAGTTCTATGCACGAAACCAATGCGAAGTGAGTTGAAACTGCTTCGGTTATACGGTTCTATGCACGAAACCAATGCGAAGTGAGTTGAAACTGCTTCGGTTATACGGTTCTATGCACGAAACCAATGCGAAGTGAGTTAAAACTGCTTCGGTTATACAGTTCTATGCACGAAACCAATGCGAAGTGAGTTGAAACTGCTTCGGTTATACGGTTCTATGCACGAAACCAATGCGAAGTGAGTTGAAACTGCTTCGGTTATACGGTTCTATGCACGAAACCAATGCGAAGTGAGTTAAAACTGCTTCGGTTATACAGTTCTATGCACGAAACCAATGCGAAGTGAGTTGAAACTGCTTCGGTTATACGGTTCTATGCACGAAACCAATGCGAAGTGAGTTGAAACTGCTTCGGTTATACAGTTCTATGCACGAAACCAATGCGAAGTGAGTTGAAACTGCTTCGGTTATACGGTTCTATGCACGAAACCAATGCGAAGTGAGTTGAAACTGCTTCGGTTATACGGTTCTATGCACGAAACCAATGCGAAGTGAGTTAAAACTGCTTCGGTTATACAGTTCTATGCACGAAACCAATGCGAAGTGAGTTGAAACTGCTTCGGTTATACGGTTCTATGCACGAAACCAATGCGAAGTGAGTTGAAACTGCTTCGGTTATACGGTTCTATGCACGAAACCAATGCGAAGTGAGTTAAAACTGCTTCGGTTATACAGTTCTATGCACGAAACCAATGCGAAGTGAGTTGAAACTGCTTCGGTTATACGGTTCTATGCACGAAACCAATGCGAAGTGAGTTGAAACTGCTTCGGTTATACAGTTCTATGCACGAAACCAATGCGAAGTGAGTTGAAACTGCCTCGGTTATACAGTTCTATGCACGAAACCAATGCGAAGTGAGTTGAAACTGCCTCGGTTATACAGTTCTATGCACGAAACCAATGCGAAGTGAGTTGAAACTGCTTCGGTTACAGTTCTATGCACGAAACCAATGCGAAGTGAGTTGAAACTGCTTCGGTTATACGGTTCTATGCACGAAACCAATGCGAAGTGAGTTGAAACTGCTTCGGTTACAGTTCTATGCACGAAACCAATGCAAAGTGAGTTAAAATTGCTTCGGTTATACGGTTCTATGCACGAAACCAATGCGAAGTGAGTTGAAACTGCTTCGGTTATACAGTTCTATGCACGAAACCAATGCGAAGTGAGTTGAAACTGCTTCGGTTACAGTTCTATGCACGAAACCAATGCGAAGTGAGTTGAAACTGCTTCGGTTATACGGTTCTATGCACGAAACCAATGCGAAGTGAGTTGAAACTGCTTCGGTTACAGTTCTATGCACGAAACCAATGCAAAGTGAGTTAAAACTGCTTCGGTTACAGTTCTATGCACGAAACCAATGCGAAGTGAGTTGAAACTGCTTCGGTTACAGTTCTATGCACGAAACCAATGCGAAGTGAGTTGAAACTGCTTCGGGTACAGTTCTATGCACGAAACCAATGCGAAGTGAGTTGAAACTGCTTCGGTTATACAGTTCTATGCACGAAACCAATGCGAAGTGAGTTGAAACTGCTTCGATTATACAGTTCTATGCACGAAACCAATGCGAAGTGAGTTAAAACTGCTTCGGTTACAGTTCTTTGCACGAAACCAATGCGAAGTGAGTTAAAACTGCTTCGGTTACAGTTCTTTGCACGAAACCAATGCGAAGTGAGTTGAAACTGCTTCGGTTATACAGTTCTATGCACGAAACCAATGCGAAGTGAGTTGAAACTGCTTCGATTATACAGTTCTATGCACGAAACCAATGCGAAGTAAGTTGAAACTGCTTCGGTTATACAGTTCTATGCACGAAACCAATGCGAAGTGAGTTGAAACTGCTTCGGTTACAGTTCTATGCACGAAACCAATGCGAAGTGAGTTGAAACTGCTTCGGTTATACAGTTCTATGCACGAAACCAATGCGAAGTGAGTTGAAACTGCTTCGGTTACAGTTCTATGCACGAACCAATGCGAAGTGAGTTGAAACTGCTTCAGTTATACAGTTCTATGCACGAAACCAATGCGAAGTGAGTTTAAAATGCTTCGGTTACAGTTCTTTGCACGAAACCAATGCGAAGTGAGTTAAAACTGCTTCGGTTACAGTTCTTTGCACGAAACCAATGCGAAGTGAGTTGAAACTGCTTCGGTTATACAGTTCTATGCACGAAACCAATGCGAAGTGAGTTGAAACTGCTTCGGTTATACAGTTCTATGCACGAAACCAATGCGAAGTGAGTTGAAACTGCTTCGATTATACAGTTCTATGCACGAAACCAATGCGAAGTGAGTTGAAACTGCTTCGGTTATACAGTTCTATGCACGAAACCAATGCGAAGTGAGTTGAAAATGCTTCGGATACAGTTCTATGCACGAAACCCATGCGAAGTGAGTTGAAACTGCTTCGGTTACAGTTCTATGCACGAAACCAATGCGAAGTGAGTTGAAAATGCTTCGGTTACAGTTCTATGCACGAAACCAATGCGAAGTGAGTTAAAACTGCTTCGGTTATACAGTTCTATGCACGAAACCAATGCGAAGTGAGTTGAAACTGCTTCGGTTACAGTTCTATGCACGAAACCAATGCGAAGTGAGTTGAAAATGCTTCGGTTACAGTTCTATGCACGAAACCAATGCGAAGTGAGTTAAAACTGCTTCGGTTATATGGTTCTATGCACGAAACCAATGCGAAGTGAGTTAAAACTGCTTCGGTTATACAGTTCTATGCACGAAACCAATGCGAAGTGAGTTAAAACTGCTTCGGTTATACAGTTCTATGCACGAAACCAATGCGAAGTGAGTTGAAAATGCTTCGGTTACAGTTCTATGCACGAAACCAATGCGAAGTGAGTTGAAACTGCTTCGGTTTTACAGTTCTATGCACGAAACCAATGCGAAGTGAGTTAAAACTGCTTCGGTTATACTGTTCTATGCACGAAACCAATGCGAAGTGAGTTGAAAATGCTTCGGTTACAGTTCTATGCACGAAACCAATGCGAAGTGAGTTGAAAATGCTTCGGTTACAGTTCTATGCACGAAACCAATGCGAAGTGAGTTGAAAATGCTTCGGTTATACAGTTCTATGCACGAAACCAATGCGAAGTGACTTGAAAATGCTTCGGTTACAGTTCAATGCACGAAACCAATGCGAAGTGAGTTGAAAATGCTTCGGTTACAGTTCTATGCACGAAACCAATGCGAAGTGAGTTGAAACTGCTTCGGTTATACAGTTCTATGCACGAAACCAATGCGAAGTGAGTTGAAACTGCTTCGGTTACAGTTCTATGCACGAAACCAATGCGAAGTGAGTTGAAAATGCTTCGGTTACAGTTCTATGCACGAAACCAATGCGAAGTGAGTTGAAACTGCTTCGGTTATACAGTTCTATGCACGAAACCAATGCGAAGTGAGTTGAAAATGCTTCGGTTACAGTTCTATGCACGAAACCAATGCGAAGTGAGTTGAAAATACTTCGGTTACAGTTCTATGCACGAAACCAATGCGAAGTGAGTTAAAACTGCTTCAGTTATACAGTTCTATGCACGAAACCAATGCGAAGTGAGTTGAAAATGCTTCGGTTACAGTTCTATGCACGAAACCAATGCGAAGTGAGTTGAAAATACTTCGGTTACAGTTCTATGCACGAAACCAATGCGAAGTGAGTTGAAAATGGTTCGGTTACAGTCCTATGCACGAAACCAATGCGAAGTGAGTTGAAAATGCTTCGGTTACAGTTCTATGCACGAAACCAATGCGAAGTGAGTTGAAAATGCTTCGGTTACAGTTCTATGCACGAAACCAATGCGAAGTGAGTTGAAAATACTTCGGTTACAGTTCTATGCACGAAACCAATGCGAAGTGAGTTGAAAATGCTGTAATGAATAATTTTCCTAGAGGGAATTACATAAAACAATTATAAAACAATAGCGGTGCAGATTTGCTTATGTCTTCAGTTTCAACTCGTTTTAATTATTTATTACTTGTAATAGTTTCTTTCTCATTTTTATTTTATTTTAGAATTTACAGCTGCTACCCTTGATCATTTTTATAATATGATCCAACCACTTTACAAGGTTTTATTTTATTTTAGAATTTACAGCTGCTACCCTTATCATATTTATAATATGATCCAACCACTTTACAAGGTTTTATTTTATTTTAGAATTTACAGCTGCTACCCTTGATCATTTTTATAATATGATCCAACCACTTTACAAGGTTTTATTTTATTTTAGAATTTACAGCTGCTACCCTTATCATATTTATAATATGATCCAACCACTTTACAAGGTTTTATTTTATTTTAGAATTTACAGCTGCTACCCTTGATCATTTTTATAATATGATCCAACCACTTTACAAGGTTTTATTTTATTTTAGAATTTACAGCTACTACCTTTGATCATTTTTATAATATGATCCAACCACTTTACAAGGTTTTATTTTATTTTAGAATTTACAGCTACTACCCTTGATCATTTTTATAATATGATCCAACCACTTTACAAGGTTTTATTTTATTTTAGAATTTACAGCTGCTACCCTTGATCATTTTTATAATATGATCCAACCACTTTACAAGGTTTTATTTTATTTTAGAATTTACAGCTGCTACCCTTGATCATTTTTATAATATGATCCAACCACTTTACAAGGTTTTATTTTATTTTAGAATTTACAGCTACTACCCTTGACCATTTTTATAATATGATCCAACCACTTTACAAGGTTTTATTTTATTTTAGAATTTACAGCTGCTACCCTTGACCATTTTTATAATATGATCCAACCACTTTACAAGGTTTTATTTTATTTTAGAATTTACAGCTGCTACCCTTGATCATTTTTATAATATGATCCAACCACTTTACAAGGTTTTATTTTATTTTAGAATTTACAGCTGCTACCCTTGACCATTTTTATAATATGATCCAACCACTTTACAAGGTTTTATTTTATTTTAGAATTTACAGCTGCTACCCTTGATCATTTTTATAATATGATCCAACCACTTTACAAGGTTTTATTTTATTTTAGAATTTACAGCTGCTACCCTTGATCATTTTTATAATATGATCCAACCACTTTACAAGGTTTTATTTTATTTTAGAATTTACAGCTGCTACCCTTGACCGTTTTTATAATATGATCCAACCACTTTACAAGGTTTTATTTTATTTTAGAATTTACAGCTGCTACCCTTGATCATTTTTATAATATGATCCAACCACTTTACAAGGTTTTATTTTATTTTAGAATTTACAGCTGCTACCCTTGACCATTTTTATAATATGATCCAACCACTTTACAAGGTTTTATTTTATTTTAGAATTTACAGCTGCTACCCTTGATCATTTTTATAATATGATCCAACCACTTTCCAAGGTTTTATTTTATTTTAGAATTTACAGCTGCTACCCTTGATCATTTTTATAATATGATCCAACCACTTTACAAGGTTTTATTTTATTTTAGAATTTACAGCTGCTACCCTTGACCATTTTTATAATATGATCCAACCACTTTACAAGGTTTGATTTTATTTTAGAATTTACAGCTGCTACCCTTGATCATTTTTATAATATGATCCAACCACTTTACAAGGTTTTATTTTATTTTAGAATTTACAGCTGCTACCCTTGATCATTTTTATAATATGATCCAACCACTTTACAAGGTTTTATTTTATTTTAGAATTTACAGCTGCTACCCTTGACCATTTTTATAATATGATCCAACCACTTTACAAGGTTTTATTTTATTTTAGAATTTACAGCTGCTACCCTTGATCATTTTTATAACATGATCCAACCACTTTACAAGGTTTTATTTTATTTTAGAATTTACAGCTGCTACCCTTGACCATTTTTATAATATGATCCAACCACTTTACAAGGTTTTATTTTATTTTAGAATTTACAGCTGCTACCCTTGACCATTTTTATAATATGATCCAACCACTTTACAAGGTTTTATTTTATTTTAGAATTTACAGCTGCTACCCTTGATCATTTTTATAATATGATCCAACCACTTTACAAGGTTTTATTTTATTTTAGAATTTACAGCTGCTACCCTTGATCATTTTTATAATATGATCCAACCACTTTACAAGGTTTTATTTTATTTTAGAATTTACAGCTGCTACCCTTGACCATTTTTATAATATGATCCAACCACTTTACAAGGTTTTATTTTATTTTAGAATTTACAGCTGCTACCCTTGATCATTTTTATAATATGATCCAACCACTTTACAAGGTTTTATTTTATTTTAGAATTTACAGCTGCTACCCTTGATCATTTTTATAATATGATCCAACCACTTTACAAGGTTTTATTTTATTTTAGAATTTACAGCTGCTACCCTTGACCATTTTTATAATATGATCCAACCACTTTACAAGGTTTTATTTTATTTTAGAATTTACAGCTGCTACCCTTGATCATTTTTATAACATGATCCAACCACTTTACAAGGTTTTATTTTATTTTAGAATTTACAGCTGCTACCCTTGACCATTTTTATAATATGATCCAACCACTTTACAAGGTTTTATTTTATTTTAGAATTTACAGCTGCTACCCTTGACCATTTTTATAATATGATCCAACCACTTTACAAGGTTTTATTTTATTTTAGAATTTACAGCTGCTACCCTTGATCATTTTTATAATATGATCCAACCACTTTACAAGGTTTTATTTTATTTTAGAATTTACAGCTGCTACCCTTGATCATTTTTATAATATGATCCAACCACTTTACAATTTTTTATTTTATTTTAGAATTTACAGCTGCTACCCTTGACCGTTTTTATAATATGATCCAACCACTTTCCAAGGTTTTATTTTATTTTAGAATTTACAGCTGCTACCCTTGATCATTTTTATAATATGATCCAACCACTTTACAAGGTTTTATTTTATTTTAGAATTTACAGCTGCTACCCTTGACCATTTTTATAATATGATCCAACCACTTTACAAGGTTTTATTTTATTTTAGAATTTACAGCTGCTACCCTTGACCATTTTTATAATATGATCCAACCACTTTACAAGGTTTTATTTTATTTTAGAATTTACAGCTGCTACCCTTGATCATTTTTATAATATGATCCAACCACTTTCCAAGGTTTTATTTTATTTTAGAATTTACAGCTGCTACCCTTGATCATTTTTATAATATGATCCAACCACTTTACAAGGTTTTATTTTATTTTAGAATTTACAGCTGCTACCCTTGACCATTTTTATAATATGATCCAACCACTTTACAAGGTTTGATTTTATTTTAGAATTTACAGCTGCTACCCTTGATCATTTTTATAATATGATCCAACCACTTTACAAGGTTTTATTTTATTTTAGAATTTACAGCTGCTACCCTTGATCATTTTTATAATATGATCCAACCACTTTACAAGGTTTTATTTTATTTTAGAATTTACAGCTGCTACCCTTGACCATTTTTATAATATGATCCAACCACTTTACAAGGTTTTATTTTATTTTAGAATTTACAGCTGCTACCCTTGATCATTTTTATAACATGATCCAACCACTTTACAAGGTTTTATTTTATTTTAGAATTTACAGCTGCTACCCTTGACCATTTTTATAATATGATCCAACCACTTTACAAGGTTTTATTTTATTTTAGAATTTACAGCTGCTACCCTTGACCATTTTTATAATATGATCCAACCACTTTACAAGGTTTTATTTTATTTTAGAATTTACAGCTGCTACCCTTGATCATTTTTATAATATGATCCAACCACTTTACAAGGTTTTATTTTATTTTAGAATTTACAGCTGCTACCCTTGATCATTTTTATAATATGATCCAACCACTTTACAAGGTTTTATTTTATTTTAGAATTTACAGCTGCTACCCTTGACCATTTTTATAATATGATCCAACCACTTTACAAGGTTTTATTTTATTTTAGAATTTACAGCTGCTACCCTTGATCATTTTTATAATATGATCCAACCACTTTACAAGGTTTTATTTTATTTTAGAATTTACAGCTGCTACCCTTGACCATTTTTATAATATGATCCAACCACTTTACAAGGTTTTATTTTATTTTAGAATTTACAGCTGCTACCCTTGATCATTTTTATAACATGATCCAACCACTTTACAAGGTTTTATTTTATTTTAGAATTTACAGCTGCTACCCTTGACCATTTTTATAATATGATCCAACCACTTTACAAGGTTTTATTTTATTTTAGAATTTACAGCTGCTACCCTTGACCATTTTTATAATATGATCCAACCACTTTACAAGGTTTTATTTTATTTTAGAATTTACAGCTGCTACCCTTGATCATTTTTATAATATGATCCAACCACTTTACAAGGTTTTATTTTATTTTAGAATTTACAGCTGCTACCCTTGATCATTTTTATAATATGATCCAACCACTTTACAATTTTTTATTTTATTTTAGAATTTACAGCTGCTACCCTTGACCGTTTTTATAATATGATCCAACCACTTTCCAAGGTTTTATTTTATTTTAGAATTTACAGCTGCTACCCTTGATCATTTTTATAATATGATCCAACCACTTTACAAGGTTTTATTTTATTTTAGAATTTACAGCTGCTACCCTTGACCATTTTTATAATATGATCCAACCACTTTACAAGGTTTTATTTTATTTTAGAATTTACAGCTGCTACCCTTGATCATTTTTATAATATGATCCAACCACTTTACAAGGTTTTATTTTATTTTAGAATTTACAGCTGCTACCCTTGATCATTTTTATAATATGATCCAACCACTTTACAAGGTTTTATTTTATTTTAGAATTTACAGCTGCTACCCTTGACCATTTTTATAATATGATCCAACCACTTTACAAGGTTTTATTTTATTTTAGAATTTACAGCTGCTACCCTTGATCATTTTTATAACATGATCCAACCACTTTACAAGGTTTTATTTTATTTTAGAATTTACAGCTGCTACCCTTGACCATTTTTATAATATGATCCAACCACTTTACAAGGTTTTATTTTATTTTAGAATTTACAGCTGCTACCCTTGACCATTTTTATAATATGATCCAACCACTTTACAAGGTTTTATTTTATTTTAGAATTTACAGCTGCTACCCTTGATCATTTTTATAATATGATCCAACCACTTTACAAGGTTTTATTTTATTTTAGAATTTACAGCTGCTACCCTTGATCATTTTTATAATATGATCCAACCACTTTACAAGGTTTTATTTTATTTTAGAATTTACAGCTGCTACCCTTGACCATTTTTATAATATGATCCAACCACTTTACAAGGTTTTATTTTATTTTAGAATTTACAGCTGCTACCCTTGATCATTTTTATAATATGATCCAACCACTTTACAAGGTTTTATTTTATTTTAGAATTTACAGCTGCTACCCTTGATCATTTTTATAATATGATCCAACCACTTTACAAGGTTTTATTTTATTTTAGAATTTACAGCTGCTACCCTTGACCATTTTTATAATATGATCCAACCACTTTACAAGGTTTTATTTTATTTTAGAATTTACAGCTGCTACCCTTGATCATTTTTATAACATGATCCAACCACTTTACAAGGTTTTATTTTATTTTAGAATTTACAGCTGCTACCCTTGACCATTTTTATAATATGATCCAACCACTTTACAAGGTTTTATTTTATTTTAGAATTTACAGCTGCTACCCTTGACCATTTTTATAATATGATCCAACCACTTTACAAGGTTTTATTTTATTTTAGAATTTACAGCTGCTACCCTTGATCATTTTTATAATATGATCCAACCACTTTACAAGGTTTTATTTTATTTTAGAATTTACAGCTGCTACCCTTGATCATTTTTACAATATGATCCAACCACTTTACAATTTTTTATTTTATTTTATAATTTACAGCTGCTACCCTTGACCGTTTTTATAATATGATCCAACCACTTTACAAGGTTTTATTTTATTTTAGAATTTACAGCTGCTACCCTTGATCATTTTTATAATATGATCCAACCACTTTACAAGGTTTTATTTTATTTTAGAATTTACAGCTGCTACCCTTGACCATTTTTATAATATGATCCAACCACTTTACAAGGTTTTATTTTATTTTAGAATTTACAGCTGCTACCCTTGATCATTTTTATAATATGATCCAACCACTTTACAAGGTTTTATTTTATTTTAGAATTTACAGCTGCTACCCTTGATCATTTTTATAATATGATCCAACCACTTTACAAGGTTTTATTTTATTTTAGAATTTACAGCTGCTACCCTTGACCATTTTTATAATATGATCCAACCACTTTACAAGGTTTTATTTTATTTTAGAATTTACAGCTGCTACCCTTGATCATTTTTATAATATGATCCAACCACTTTACAAGGTTTTATTTTATTTTAGAATTTACAGCTGCTACCCTTGATCATTTTTATAATATGATCCAACCACTTTACAAGGTTTTATTTTATTTTAGAATTTACAGCTGCTACCCTTGATCATTTTTATAATATGATCCAACCACTTTACAAGGTTTTATTTTCATTTAGGTGTGAACACAAATATTAGATGAGTTTCTATCTTAGTTACACCTCATCAGTTAAAATATACATACGGTCAACTATCAACGCCAAAACTTTCTTCGTTCATGGAACGTCCATGTCAAAAATAAATGAAACCAACGCAACGTGACCGGATTAAAAATTGTAATGAACAATGTTCGTGAACGGAATTTATTACAGCAATTATTTTATTAGGAATGCACGATGGCTTTATTTGGCTTAACTATAACATTACATTTAAAACACGGTAATAAGACACATTGGCGGTACTCACAATGCTTCCGAATTAATAAAATGTCGATTTATATCTCATTTTTAAGTACTTACTTTTAATATTTCTGTTTTCATTCTCTTCTTTAATGTTTGTTTTATTTTAGATTTTATAAGATTTACCTTTTTAAAATATGCTCCAGCCAAGAAATAACCACTTTACAAGGTTTTATTTTCATTTAAGCCCGCATACAACTTCCTTTAAGTATCCTGTTACTTCCTGATGTTCAATGTCCCTAACCTAAGACTACATGTTTTTATAATCCTTTCTTATCCGTAAATAATAATAGCCACGAAATGCTCTTCAGTGTTTTGTCCTGAAAGAGTGCAAACCGGTTTTAGCAGTGTTGTGAGTGTGTCGCGAAAATAAGCGACCAATGAAATAAGGGACCTGCGAAATAAGCGACCATTGCGGATTTTCCACCTGCGCCTAGAGAGAAATGAGGGAAAAGCAAAATAAGCGTCCATCAGAGAGTTATACCTGCTCTGGGTATCCAACACTTTTCGTAAGAGAGTTTGAACTGGTAATTTTTTAAATATTTTTTTCTGGTTTCCATCACTCTTCAACCTGATTTTAGACTGTCTAAATGATAATAAATCAATTATATCATTTAGGTATCAAAATGGTCGAAGGGAAGACCCAGTAGAACGAAAGGTTGGGATTGCAACTAAAAAAATGGATATTCACCTAATCCCAACTAACCTATGCAGCGCCCGTTTGTACACACTCCTCACATGGAAAAAGCAACCAGTGAAATAAGGGACCAAACTACTCCTACCACCGCCAACCAATTCGACCAAGGGATTCTGAAACTGGGATGTGAGAAATAAGCGACCAAGCTACTCTTCCACTACTCATTACAGTAAAACTTAGAGGGAAAATGAAGAAAGATGAAGTATAAGAAAATGGATACAACTAAAAAAATGGACATTCACCTAATCCCAACTAACCTATGCAGCGCCCGTTTGTACACACTCCTCACATGGAAAAAGCAACCAGTGAAATAAGGGACCAAACTACTCCTACCACCGCCAACCAATTCGACCAAGGGATTCTGAAACTGGGATGTGAGAAATAAGCGACCAAGCTACTCTTCCACTACTCATTACAGTAAAACTTAGAGGGAAAATGAAGAAAGATGAAGTATAAGAAAATGGATACAACTAAAAAAATGGACATTAACCTAATCCCAACTAACCTATGCAGCGCCCGTTTGTACACACTCCTCACATGGAAAAAGCAACCAGTGAAATAAGCGACCAAGCTACTCCTACCACCGCCAACCAATTCGACCAAGGGATTCTGAAACTGGGATGTGAGAAATAAGCGACCAAGCTACTCTTCCACTACTCATTACAGTAAAACTTAGAGGGAAAACGAAGAAAGATGAAGTAACATACCTTCAAAAATTGAATTTAGCTGACGATCATAAGAAAGAGAAACTTACAAATATATAGAAATAAATATAAACCTATGTAAATATTTTTTAAAAAAATATACACAAAAAGCTCTAGAAAGTTACAAAAAATTATAAAATATAAAAAAGTCATTCACGGAGCTTTGTTAAGGCTGATTTTAAACAGGCCTAAATGATAGAATTGATTTATTATCATTTAGCCAGTCTAAAACCAGGTTGAAGTGAGATGGGAATGAGTTATTCACTCTTGAGTTACTAATAATTTTACTTTCAACGTCACAACGAAGATTTTGAAAGTATAGTATGTTGAACGTTATGGGGTTAGAATAATTTAGGCAAATACTTACCTAGGACAAAAATAAGTACCTGAATAAAAATTATTTAGTATTTATCTCAATGACGGGTGAGTTTTTTCTGGATGTTAGTCTCTGCCAATTGAGCTATTTGTGAAATAAATAGTTTTAAATTTATATGAATTAAATTTCATATAATTGAAATATCCACAGAGTGTTATTATCTACATGACTCTAACAGACAAGTGACATCTAGTCACAGATTTACATATCACTTCTCTTCATTAAATAGACGTCTCCTTGTTTTAAATAGGTTGGTATGCACAAAGGATTTACTTGAATAAATGTTTACCAGCTGATAGGAAGTGGCATGATGTCACGATGTAAAGCTTTTAAGACAAACCTTTGAAACAAATCAATGTTAGCAGGGATATTACAAATAAAACATATTTGACGTGGCATTTACGTAAAAATGAATATGTCAATGCTTTAAGCTAAAAGCAGGAATTTGTTTCCTGAAAGCTGAAAGTATATTCTCACGCACAAACAATTAGAACTTATAGGATAGTAGTTGGTCTCACGCAATTTCCGTTATGCTTACTTCAGTTATTTTATATTTCCTTCAGGATATCTAAAGTTGTTGGTACGTTATTATCGCCTGCTTCTCCTCTATTGAGTTAGACTGAAATGTCATTCGTGTGCACTTGTAACTTACAGGGTTAGCCTGAAGGGTTTTTACTTCCGCCATACGCTCATCAGATGGACTGAATCGGAGAGTCTATACTTTCTTTTGCATGTTTTCCGCTTCGTTGACCATCATTACTTCTTATTTATTAGGTGAATGAATTTTTAAAACACCTAAACATTACATTAGTAGGAAATTAAATTTAAAATTAATTCAATGTATCTGTAATTAGGTTAAAGATATTCGGGAATTAAATTCATTCATTCAAGTAAATAAATTATAATGTCTTGTTTTTCACTAATCTTGAGCATTCTGAAACTATTTGGGATTTTATGCCTCTGAGATTCAAAATTTATCTCAATTTAATTTCTCTTATCGCCTAATGGTAATAAAACATACATCTAGGCTCCTTACCAAAATACATAAGTAATTATATTCTCACCGCTTCAGTAATAAAATAAAAATGTAAGGTGTGGTATAAATCGTCTTGTTTAAGGGTTTAGTGTCTTTTTTCCGTTTCTAAAACTTAAGTCCTTGAATTATGTTGAGCTAATAGGGAAGCAGATAATGGATGTATGAAAAGTGGAGAAGGGATGTAATTAGAGGAGGAAAGGTAGACCTATGGTGTCGTATAAAACTTAAGTCCTTGAATTATGTTGAGCTAATAGGGAAGCAGATAATGGATGTATGAAAAGTGGAGAAGGGATGTAATTAGAGGAGGAAAGGTAGACCTATGGTGTCGTATAAAATTTAGTCCACTTTGTATATTTCTGCTATATAAAATAATTTTTGTCTAAAAAGCGTTTCAAAATGCTTCAGTTGAATACAACAATAAGGAAATGGTAGATGTAAAACTAAAAATGCTAAAACTATTAAGATAAATAACATGCTAAAAGTAAAACCATTACAAATGTATTTAAAGTCTCAAACTCTGTTTAACTGAGTACTTAACTAAAACAACCATGTGACAAAAATTCCCACCCCATTAAAATTCTAGACAGTCGCCATTTTAAATAAAATAGAAATAGCCCTCTTCAATAGTAATTTTAATTGTTTTTAAACGCATAAGATACTTTAAGTCTATGATTTAATAATATACATAATAATGATCATACTTGAAAAAAATATAACATTAAACATGGTTAAAATAACTTTTGTTCCATTTCGCGTGTCATTGCAAAGTTTTGGATAAATTGTTGCAACTACATAATTCAATAAATAGAAGAACCTACGTGGGTTTTATATTAATACAAGAAACCTTTTCAGTCATATTTTATTTTTTATCGTTAAACAAAAGTATTACTTTTATTTTAAATCGACTAGGACATGGGGAAACAAATTTGAACGTCTGTATAATCAAGGAGTACTTTATTTTCATCCCTTTTAGCGAAAAGCAATTCCATGTTGTATTTCCACACGAAGTGTTTAATCCTGTGGCTATTTCCACTAGAGAAAATAAATATAAATAATTATTTCTTTTGATATATTTCACCAATTTAGAGAAGGATTTTTTTTAGATATTAAAAAATATATTTATTATAATTTTTTCCTACTGAATTTAAACTAAACTAATGTAATAATTTATTTTTATATATTTTAACCACTGAATCAAAACTACGTTCGCTAAAATTTAGAAATTACTCTAAGAGAATATTATTTTAAATTTAATTTAGATACGTTACTAAATATACAGGGTGTTTTACGTATAATAAAAGCACCATTTGATAAATGAACCTATATCGAAAGATATGGAAATAGTTTTCATCCCAATTGGGCCAGAAGTGCTTCAAGAACGTGTGACGCCTTAAAACAAAATACTTTTTAAAAATAGAAATAAAACAATGTGTTTTTTACAAAACAGTTGAGTAATTTTTCCACATAATCTAAAATACTTTTCTAAATCAAAAGTTCGATAAGACAGGAATCGCATCAAAGAACAGTTTGACTTAGAAAAAGCCATAAAGTCAGTCAACCATACATCGGATTAATTCCAATGTCTTAATCTAAACATAAAGCCCCTTACGATATAAAACCCCGGCTTGTACATGAACGTTCAGGATAAAACTGTGGAGTAATTACTGTAAATACATGATTCCATCTCACGTCTTGGCCTTCTAATCTCTCTATGTTTCATTGTTTGATTATTTCTTCTTGTCTTCCTCGTAGATCTTTCTTTAGAGTAATTATAATTACAGAGTTACTAAAATGAGTAAATAAACTTTCCCCTCGCATTCACTCACTTATATTTGTGTCATTAAAATCCACGAAAGGTAGACATATCTTCTTGGTTGGTACAGCCATCTTGATTTCATTGATTAAATCATTAGTAATTCTTTAAAGAACTAAGTGAACTAGGGGAAAACTTACCACTCGGACGAGTTTCGAACCATCGTTTCATTGACGTACCCCAACCTCAAAGAATGCTATTCCAATAGTTCATGAACGTAGACAATTTATTTGATTTAGAAAATTAGAATCGATAAAACTATTTCGTTAAAATATCAGCTCAGAAATAATATTCTCATAAGGATAGCACTATAGGGATACGTCATGTTTATTCTACATTAGGATACGGGCTTCTACTTTGCGTGACCAACAGCAGAGTTATTTATATTTGTTTGGAGCTTTTACTTCTTAAGAACGTCAATAAAAAACAAAAATTCTTTGCCCAAAAATAGTAAATATATTTGTGAAATAAAAATTTAGAACTAAGAAACCTTTCTTTAGAGGCACTTTAACTTTACCTTTTTTTAACAAAGTTTCTACCCTCTGTCTCATGACTTGCGGATAATAATACATCTCTCCTAAAAGCTATTTTTCTCTCTATTCAGTTATAAATATAAAAATAAATTAATTAGCTCTGTATGCACGACTTTATCTTGAAAATAAAAAATTGGCACTTTCGGTATACAGAAAGTTTATTCCATCAGTATGTAAGGTTAATTGATTTTCCCCGAGTATGTGATATTGAACAACTCCGAAAGCTTAGTCTACTTCCTTCATTTTGTTTCCCATCTGTGAATTTAATACTACCGTACCAATAGTGAGGATGATTCGATAGTGAGACGCGTATAGTTTGCGAACCTGCATCTTTTGTGTTTCAGTTGAAGGTTATGTAAGAAACAGTAAATAATAAAAGTTTCTGTGCAGCTGTGGCCGCAACCCCCAGCGCCACAGTGACACAGTAACAAAGGCTTACAGAGCCCTTTTGGTAATTTTGCCGCTTCTTACTAAACCTACCAGTAAGATATTTAACATGAGATTTTACGTAATGTCCAACGGTTGCCCTGCGCAGTGTCGTCTTTTGGTTATTATTTTAAGGGTTCAGAATGCTATTTACTAATTGTACTCCCAAATAAGTAATATTAAAATATTAATATTTTTGTTTGCATATCTTTATTTCTCAGCGGTACTACAAGACATTCCTCCTAGTAAGTTTTTGTCAGAGAACTTCTTCTTTACGATTTAAATTTTGTGATTTAACCGAACGAGGATAGTACAGGGATAGATTACCTTGCCAATATCCGAAATTGACTGGATGGAACCCATGTTTGGGATCGTTCTTTCATCGAGGATACCGTCAACAAGATGGGGAGTTAAGGCAGGATAAGGGGGTCTACATACTAGTATATATCGTTTGGCATCTAAACGTCCAAGATGGAGTGGATCCTCTTCTTTCCGAAAGTCATGGGATACCCGTATTCTCTATAGAGAATGTCTACATGGAAAGGAGACAACCAAAAAGCAATACTCAGTTGAACAGACTAGCTCCTTACAAGGGGAAGAAGATTCCTGAGGATGAGCAGCGAATTAAAAATATTACTCTAGACTATGAGGCCCAATGGTGTTAAGGAGATACGGCGAGAAGAGTTGAAATAGAGAAGCATGGCTAGTGACAGCATGGTTCAATGGCGTATTTACGCTACCACAGGGCCAGATCCTAGCACATATTATGCAAAGTTAAAGGTGTCTCGGCGGACAGTGACGGTCTAAACTTGGTAGAACAAAAAAAATATAGGGTCAATAATCAGCAATGGAAAAAATTTGTATCTACAAAAATGAATATCAACGTGTGTTCTACTCAGTAACGAAGGACAAGTCTCAGCAAATATCGTCATATCAAGTCTAGTGCACTTGCGGAATGAGAAAGTTGCTACCCCCAGACTAGGCTCTGGATTAGATTGAAAAAATGTGAGAAGCATGATAAGCATGTTCAAGGACTCTGGTACTGCCATCATTATATACATCTTCATCCCATTGAGATTGAAGGAGAGAAACGGAAGATCGAGGTTAATCCATAAACAACCCGAGTCCAGTAGCTTACAGACGTGTTTAAAGTGTAGCGGAAAGGAGAAATGAAGAAGTAAAAGTCCAACCCGTGATTCATGACACACGACTTGACAAACACACAGATCCTTTCAAGCCGTCTCGTAAATACATGTTCTAGAAGTAACTGATAGAATTTACTGAACTTTACGAAGCCATGCTTGAGCGGACTCAACAGCTATTTATTGTAGAAACTTCTAGTACGAGAAATTAGTAAAATGTGGGTGAGAGTAAAGAAATCTGTTTCTTAATGTTGCGATAAGAGCAAAGCTTTAGTGACTGAATAATAGCTAGTCCGTTGTAAATGTAAACAGTAGAACTTAGGTGATGTTAGAAGGCCTAAACGAAACCGTGTTTGGTGGCTTTTATAAACGTGTAGCTGACCCGGCGAACTTCGTATCCCCTCAAAGTCAGTGAGTGGTGAGTTAAACGTAATTTAGTGTTTCATTAATATAATAATAGCGAAACTTATAGTAGTGACGATAAAAGTTCTTGATTTATGTTAATTATGAAAGGACATTCGTATATACAATATGGTTTGTATATTGTGTGATATGTGTTGGAAAATAATTTTAGATTCATGAACTTTGTAGTCCAGTGTTCGGTGAATCTTAATTAATCACTTTAACAACATTAGTTTATTACTATCTGAACTTTAAATTTTGTAAATTTGAAAGTTTGTAAATTAATGTTTAAGTGATTAATTTTAGATTGTTGAGTGTTGCTTAGCAAACAAATTTTAGAAAAACTTCAATGAAATGTTTTAGGTTAAAACAAGTTAGAAAGTCATACGTTATCTGTTTTGGCACTTAAAAATTACGTGTTAGAAAAATTTGTTATGTAGCCAGAAACCAGAATTTTAAACAATATACTCAACAATTTCCCAAAGTTTCATGGGGATCTGATGAGTGGTTTAGTAAGTTTCATACATACATAATGTCATTAATTTTTATGGATAAATTCTGTTTGTACACATGTGTAGTAATATCATATCGATCAGAAGATGATTGTGTAACAAACGTTGTGTAATTTCTCGCCACGTAGGATTACATGTGATATAAACAGATCTGGACGGCCAAATGCTAGAGCATATGCCATTAATCTTGAACGTATCCATGTATGTGCCGTTGGTTTCCCGTGAAGGCAGCCGGAAGAATGACCATTTCTCCCAATTCACGTTGACATCATTAACAATTGAATCACTTAAATGTATGTATTTTTCTGAATACAACTCAGTTTGATTTAATAGAATATAGAGAAGTCGTTCTCTTTCGATTTTTGCATACCCTACATATCGACAATGTAATCATTGGTGAGCGTTGCATAGCAACCAACATTTGGAATGAATTTAATGAAATGTAAAAAATATTACGATGTACACAGAACCCTATGTTGAAAAAGAGCAAAAACCGGGTGGGGCATAATTGTACAGAAATGGGTTTGGAAAGTACCAGAAACCTTCCTAAGAATATACTCAATTTCCCAAAGTTTCATGGTGATCGGAGCAGTGGTATAGTAATGCATATATATTAGTGTGAAAATAATAGTAAACATGGAAATGCATGAATTATTAAATAAATCATGATATTAATATTTCCTTAATATGTATTGAACCCTGTAGAAACCTAAGAACATTTGGGATACATTTAGTTATCTATTTATAAATCACCATTCCCGTATTTATTACATTTTTCATGGCATTTACATTATCAATCTTAAATTCTTGATAGTCTTTTAAAACAATGTTCCAAAAATCTTATATATATCTGATAGTTACTGTTACTAATAATACTTTCATATTATTATTTCTGTTTTTACCCTGGATATCGCTTAATGATGTGATATTTTTAGAAATCGTTTTATCTTCTTTGTTGCAGAATTATTGGACACTATTGGGGGACATGCTTTGTTTCAATGGGAGGGGGGCCTTCATATATGATTAGTCTCCTGAAATGTTGAAATTATATGAAACCTCTTACAAAGGACACTCCCAGATCCAAATAATCTGTGTCGCGAGAGCCTTGCATTGGATAGTATGTGTACGACTTCTGGTAATTACTCTAGTTTCGGGTTCTGCCGGAAGGACAATTCACTGCCAGCAGGATTTTGGTAATTTTGAGGGAGACCGTAAGTTATGACATTGCTTCGGCTAAGAGGAAGGGTTTATGGGTTCGGTCCTTGTTGCTTTTGTAAGGAAAGGTGAGAAAGTGAGGAGGAGACCAGCATGCAGGATTCTTCCGTCTGTTACAGGGAAGGGATTACATGTATAGATCCTGACAAAAGATTTGAGCTTCCCTCTGTTTTTGGCATTAGATCTTTGTGCCCTGATCTTCTAGCATACTCATTGACTCTTCGTTCAGTGGTAATGATTAATACACGGCCCCATACGAGTCTAATACCCCGAAGCAACATCTGTACAAGGCCAACAATAATGAACCTTTGTGTCCCTCTATTTGTTAGAATGGGTTCTCGTATTACTACTTTCCTGTTAAGGTGGGAGCAAGGGGTCTCCCGGGAATGCCTGTTCATTTCGTTCTGAAGGAGATGGGAATCGATAGAATCAAAATCAATTGGTAGAATCAAAATCAATGAATATTTAATGTATATCTCTAAGTCTGCCCTTGTGGTGTGTTACCGTCTGGGGTTATGAAGATCTAGCCAATGCGTGTCGAGCAGTGAAGGGAGAGTTGTGGCCTCAAAAGTGCTTTAACCCTCCGTAGCCAGGTCCCTAGTTCTGGAGCGCTCGATATTGTTTGCCTGATAGGAGACGAGTTTCATTCAGTAAGTCCTCATTCGAGGCGATTCCACTTAAGCTAGCTCAACTTTTTTGTTTTTGTAATTTATATCCCGTAGTAGTACTTTCGCAGCACCATTGCAATGTTATATTATAATATATCCAATCCTTTTCGCTATTCCATTTACATAATCCCGTTCTTTAAAGTAATAATATTTTTCAGAAACAAGATTGTTAACTTCGAATCTCAGACAGCCTGATTATTTGTGTAATCAGGTGTAAGTTTGTATTCTGGTGTATAACAAGAGGGTTTTCTTCCAGTAATTTGTTTCACGACGGGGCAGAAAATACAGACGCAGTGTGGGCAGCGATGATTTTACATGACCAATAATACTTCGAATCTCAGACAGCCTGATCATTTGTGTAATCAGGTGTAAGTTTGTATTCTGTGTATAACAAGAGGGTTTTCTTCCAGTAATTTGTTTCACGACGGGGCAGAAAATACAGACGCAGTGTGGGCAACGATGATTTTACATGACCAATAATACTTCGAATCTCAGACAGCCTGATTATTTGTGTAATCAGGTGTAAGTTTGTATTCTGTGTATAACAAGAGGGTTTTCTTCCAGTAATTTGTTTTACGACGGGGCAGAAAATACAGACGCAGTGTGGGCAACGATGATTTTACATGACCCATAATACTTCGAATAATATGTAGGAAAATGAGTTACAGAATAAATGACTTTATATTTGAAAGGAGTTGTATTTCCTTTTACTGAAACGGTTGCACAAGAAAAGAAACTGTCTCACAGTTGCACAAGCTTGTGTACATGACACAAAGTAACACATATTCGCAAACCGATTACACTAGACCGTGCATTTACGTAAGTGGTTTTAAGTAGTGAAATTATATTATGGTAAATTATTTTTTGTTTGTTATTAACTGACCTATCCTAGCAAATACTTTTATTGTTACATAGTTAAACAATATTGTAATATAGTGTTCTTATTTATATTGGCATATAGATTTAATAAAGATGCTTCCTTGTTTTTAAATAAAAGCGGTTAATGTGTGTGTCAGATACAACCATTTAGTTGTACAAGCAACGTTTCAATAGCATTTACGTTATCGTCCTTAGGCCTTCTGCACTCTATTAAAACTTAATGCCATGACATAACGTTGAAATATTTATGAAAACCGCACATACAGGGTTTCATTAACTCACAGCACATTTGTCCATGTGTACTAGAGATAAACTTCAATAAACCCTAAATGTACTAAGGTTATGTCACGGTTATGCCCGTTACGTTTGTGTTGTCCCCGCGATGGTTGTCCCACGGCTGACACCAGTTGTGACGTTTTCTTAGTTGCTTGCTTTCCTTAAGATGATACAATGGTTATGAGCTGCCACCAATTATTATTTTAGGGAAAAATAAACAAAACCCTTCAGAGAATTGTCTAATCTGTATTATTTATTTAAAAAAAGTTCAATGTTGAGTTTTGATGATTGTATGTTGATATTTACATTCGGAATCTCTGTCCCTAATATAAAACATAAATGTTGATATTTATTTCGGGAACCTCTGTCCTTAATATAGAAACAAATAAAAGGAGATAAATAGAACTTTTATATTTTCACGAACTACTGTCCTGGATTTATATGAATATATAAAATATAACTTGAATTATTTCAGGAGCTACTGTCCTGGATATATGACATATGAACTTGATAGAACTTGAAATAAGACTACTAATTACTGTTCATTCCACAAGACAGCGCAAAGCTACATCTTGTGCTTTGAAGATTCTAGCTCGAACAAAACAATAATTAGAGTATTAAAGATATATGAATTAAGATTTAGCTTGAAAACATTTAACTAGAAATTGAAACTATTTATGTAACACTTCATTCTGAAAACTGACACTTTTGACGTCTGAAGAAGACGGAGTCTGGAGAAAGACTGAATTGTATCACTTGAGATTTTTCATCATCAAAAACTCATTAATTACATTCTTGTACATGATAATGACATATTTGCAAGATAATTGCATTTTTACATGTTTAGCCACGTATACAGAAGCATCTAGAACAAATTACATAATTTCTTTATATAAAAAATCGAATTAAGTATTGTTTACAAAAAATTGTCAAATTACGTTTAAAATTATATAATAAGGATATAATCTAGCTATGAATAATTGAGTAATTATGATATATCATAAGAAAGAATATTAATTAAGGCGAAACAATTACAAAAAGGTATAAAAATGTGCCAACTATTACAATAGGTGATATGAAATTAAGTGAGGTATTAGACGTTCTCGGTATGTCGCAAGGCAACCACAACAATCTCTGCGAGTGTAAACATGATTAATTTCTTCTGTGTTTTAAAAGGAGGTATTTTTACCGTCTTTTTCAAATTTATAACCGAGATTTTAACCATGGTATCTAAATTATTTATGTTCAGCGTTAACAATTTAATGATCAATGCAATTTGACGTTAAAAACCGGTCCTCTATTTTCGTAATTATTTTAAATAATGAAAAAGTTTGCAATACCCCATTGCCTACACGCCATTGCCTACATGTCATTTAATTTGTCGGTTGCATCTGAGAAAAGAATCTCGTTTTACTTGAGAACAGCGTAATAAGTAGTTTGTCTTTTGGTCGCCATAGAAGAAAAAACACTTGGTGTGACCTTGACTTGAAGGCAATTCCGACTGGAGCGACGATTCGGGTGAGGTTATTTGACAGAGAGTAAACTAAATCCAAACAATTGAAGGAAAATACGTCTCGGCAAATGTACAAAGTTAAATAAAGACAGGCCTTTTTAAGGTCTGGAGACTTATTTGCGCTATTTATGTTTGTTTAGTTAGCCCAGTGTAGGATTTATTGTTCGCAGCTAAAATAAAACTTAGCCATTTAAACGGAAAGAAGAAGGCATTTAATCTTGTAATACGGACCGAGTTACTGAATTATAAAACTACTTTTGAATCTTAATGTTACTAGAATTCCAAGTAAATATTAGTGACGTTTTCTTTCCTAATATATATGTATGCTTACAGATATTGGGGAATTATATGGGATAACGTGTAAATGGATCAAGATCTTAATAACGTTTCAAATCGTACATCACATTTCACTTATGTAATTTCTATGAGCTAGGAGTCTCAGAAGTTAAACCTAGCCATTATTGCTAAGAGCTGTATTCATTTTCACTTAGAGGTAATTTCGAGACTACGTTTTTAAGTAATTTACATATGGAATTTACTATACATTCAAAAACATTTTTTAAAAATAAATTATATTATAGTGTGAATCCATTCAAGAGTTCGTAGATGTGTTACATTAGGTTTTGAAATTACCAGTAAATTAAAATTAAAATCTAAGTCTCAGGAAAATTATATTAATTTCAAATATGGTATACGCTCTAAAATGATAAAACCGACATATGCTCATGTATATTTAACTAAATAACTACACACGTATATATTTAGCAAACAGTGTCTGCTATGATGTCAGGTAACCCACATCAGTACTCTTATGCAATCGTCACACGGAGACTTTAGTGCTATAAAATAGACACTCGGAGACTTTGTATTTACTGCGTAAAATTACTTTAACGATTGTGTAACACATTTATATTACTTTTTTTTATGAGATCCCCTAAGAAATTTTATTTTACATTTTTGCTTTGTCAATGTTCAAATGTGTGAAATTAACGACAATTGACCAAAAGTGAGTTTTCTATAAATGGAATAATACAAAAAGACGTCGAGTAAATTAAATTGAGACTAATTTTTAAAGAAAAATATCATTGTATCAATAGACAGAATAAATTAAAAAACTTAAATTCGCTGTTAAAGTATTCATTAAATCCCTAAACTCTAGTCTCAAACACTAGATAATATATTATATGTTGCGGTATTGAGTTGCATTGTTCTTTAACTATATAAATCGTTATTAAATTTCGGTTGGTTCTCATATTATCCTTCATAGAAGGAGCAGATCCTACATTAGTAGAAGTTTCTTTACGTAATATTCTTTAGCTATATATATTGTTATTAAATCTCGGTTGTTTCTCATATTATCCTTCATACAACAATGCAGAAGTTTCTTTACGTAATATTCTTTAGCTATATAAATCGTTATTAAATCTCGGTTGGTTCTCATATTATCCTTCATACAACAATGCAGAAGTTTCTTTACGTAATATTCTTTAGCTATATAAATCGTTATTAAATCTCGGTTGTTTCTCATATTATCCTTCATACAACAATGCAGAAGTTTCTTTACGTAATATTCTTTAGCTATATAAATCGTTATTAAATCTCGGTTGGTTCTCATATTATCCTTCATAGAATAATGCAGAAGTTTCTTTACGTAATATTCTTTGGCTATATAAAACGTTAATAAATCTCGGTTGATTCTCATATTATCCTTCATAGAATAATGCAGAAGTTTCATTACGTAATATTCTTTAGCTATATAAAACGTTAATAAATCTCGGTTGATTCTCATATTATCCTTCATAGAATAATGCAGAAGTTTCATTACGTAATATTCTTTAGCTATATAAAACGTTAATAAATATCAGTTGGTTCGCATATTATCCTTCATAGAATAATGCGGATGTTTCTTTAAGTAATATTCTTTAGCTATATATATTGTTATTAAATCTCGGTTGTTTCTCATATTATCCTTCATACAACAATGCAGAAGTTTCTTTACGTAATATTCTTTAGCTATATAAATCGTTAATACATCTCGGTTGGTTCTCATATTATCCTTCATAGAATAATGCAGAAGTTTCATTACGTAATATTCTTTAGCTATATAAAACGTTAATAAATCTCGGTTGATTCTCATATTATCCTTCATAGAATAATGCAGAAGTTTCATTACGTAATATTCTTTAGCTATGTAAAACGTTAATAAATCTCGGTTGATTCTCATATTATCCTTCATAGAATAATGCAGAAGTTTCATTACGTAATATTCTTTAGCTATATAAAACGTTATTAAATCTCGGTTGATTCTCAAATTATCCCTCATAGAATAATGCAGACGTTTCTTTACGTAATATTCTTTAGCTATATAAATCGTTATTAAATCTCGGTTGGTTCTCATATTATCCTTCATAGAATAAGGCAGAAGTTTCTTTACGTCATATTCTTTAGATATATAAATCGTTATTAAATCTCGGTCAGTTCTCATATTATCCTTCATAGAATAATGCAGAAGTTTCTTTACGTCATATTCTTTAGATATATAAATCGTTATTAAATCTCGGTTGGTTCTCATATTATCCTTCATAGAATAATGCAGACGTTTCTTTACGTAATATTCTTTAGCTATATAAATCGTTATTAAATCTCGGTTGGTTCTCATATTATCCTTCATAGAATAATGCAGAAGTTTCTTTACGTCATATTCTTTAGATATATAAATCGTTATTAAATCTCGGTTGATTCTCAAATTATCCCTCATAGAATAATGCAGACGTTTCTTTACGTAATATTCTTTAGCTATATAAATCGTTATTAAATCTCGGTTGGTTCTCATATTATCCTTCATAGAATAAGGCAGAAGTTTCTTTACGTAATATTCTTTAGCTATATAAGTCGTTAATAAATCTTGGTTGTTTCTCATATTATCCTTCATAGAATAATGCAGAAGTTTCCGTAAGTAATATTCTTTAGATATATAAATCGTTAATAAATCTTGGTTGTTTCTCATATTATCCTTCATAGAATAATGCGGAAGTTTCTTTACGTAATATTCTTTAGATATATAAATCGTTATTAAATCTCGGTCAGTTCTCATATTATCCTTCATAGAATAATGCAGAAGTTTCTTTACGTAATATTCTTTAGCTATATATATATATTGTTATTAAATCTCGGTTGTTTCTCATATTATCCTTCATACAACAATGCAGAAGTTTCTTTACGTAATATTGTGTGGTCGTGACGTCACAATGAATGTTAGGGCTTCGGTAACAAAGATGTTGTAGAGACGTCACAATGAATGTTAAGGCTTCGGGAACTAAGGTGTGGACGAGACGTCACAATGAATGTTAAGGCTTCGGGCACTAAGATGTGGTCGTGACGTCACAATGAATGTTAAGGCTTCGGGCACTAAGGTGTGGTCGAGACATCCTACAAAATATAGGGAAGGTATGGTACAGAATGAATGTTAAAGCTTCGGAAACTAAGATGTGGTCGAGGCGTCCTACAAAATATAGGGAAGGTATGGTACAGAATGAATGTTAAGGCTTCGGAAACTAAGATGTGGTCGAGGCGTCCTACAAAATATAGGAAAGGTATGGTACACAATGAATGTTAAGGCTTCGGGAACTAAGGTGTGGTCGAGACGTCCTACAAAATATAGGAAAGGTATGGTACACAATGAATGTTAAGGCTTCGGAAACTAAGATGTGGTCGAGGCGTCCTACAAAATATAGGAAAGGTATGGTACACAATGAATGTTAAGGCTTCGGGAACTAAGATGTGGTCGAGGCGTCCTACAAAATATAGGAAAGGTATGGTACACAATGAATGTTAAGGCTTCGGGAACTAAGGTGTGGTCGAAACGTCACAATGAATGTTAAGGTTTCGGGAACTAAGATGTGGTCGTGACGTAACAATGAATGTTAAGGCTTCGGGAACTATGGTGTGGTCGGGACATCTACAAAATTCAATGAAGGTATGGTACACATTGAATGTTAAGGCTTCGGGAACTAAGATGTGGTCGAGACGTCCTACAAAAAATAGGGAAGGTATGGTACACAATGAATGTTAAGGCTTCGACATATTTGATTATTTAAACTTATAAATCTCATATTCAATCGGGGATGAACTACTAAAAACATAACTGAATTAGTTGGCATGAACAAATAGACAAACAAATAGCTACCAATAGTAAGGAAAGGAAGGGGTCAAGTCAGAACTGTCTCATTGAACTAATACTTTTCCAAAATCAAAATATATAAAACAGATTATATCAGTCTTATAAAATAAGTTAGAACGGTTTAACAAAGTGCCAACCCCCAAAGTATATACCACCTAAGATCGTTTTAGCATGAAATGGACTAAAAACGACTTGAAGTGGCTGTTATTACATGTAAGACGAATGTTTCACAAAGCAAAACAAAATAAGGAAGTTAACATACAATATTCGGTATGATTTGTTTAAAAGAAGTATTGCTAACAACGGACAAGATAACAAGCATAGGGTGTTCGTTGTTGAATAAAATAAATTTAAAATTACAAATTAAATCAAAATGGAAAAACCTACTGTCACAGCTCTAATAGTCTACCGTGTCTTCTCAAAACAAAGAACAAATTGGGAACAAAGCGGTTTGTTTAATTTTCTTAAACAAATCAGGTCATTGATTTATGCAAAGGGGGTGATTTCAATGCAACGAATGAGAATTGGAGCCCTGCACAAACCACTACTGTCATTTATATAAAACAAATATACAGAAAGGGGTGTTAGGCAACTGACCGACTTCAATAGCTTAAATCACTTTAATCCAAATTAGAAAGAAACAATATATTATTACCTACTTGGTAATTTATCTATTTCACCTTATATAAGATTCGGCTTCGTTTTGTACTCCCACAATTTTAGAAAATCTCGTAGCTCAAACCTCCCACGAAAAATCAGGGATCTTCACAATAGATCGTTGAGATGTTTTTCATAATATAAAAACTCAAAAATACTCATCAAATGATAAACAAAGAATCATAAGGCTAGAGAAAAGAAACTATTAAATATCATATTAACGTTGGAGGGTTCCTTGGGTAGTTATTTTCATACGCACATTTGTATAACTTCTCAGATTGTAGAGGAGATCTACTACACAAGAATGGACAAACTAAATATTCTTATTTACATGCACAATAAAGAAATATAAGGTAACAGAACGAAATTATTTAATAATATCCTAATGTGGTAGGATTCCTGGTGTAGATGGTTTGGTATTAACATGTCTATAGCTTCCCAGGTTGTAGAAGAGATCCAAAGCAAGAATTGAAAAATTAAATAATGCTCTCAAACTGCCCCATAAGAAACATAACAGTAATGCAATTCATAAATAGGACCTTAACGTGGTAGGGTGCTGGGGGGTAATTGGTTTGACATTGTCATTAAATTTGATTTGACAATGCAAATATTGTATAAACTCTCAGATTTTTGAAGAAATCCGAGACAAGAATGGAAGACGAACTCTTCACAACAAATCACAATCTTTTCCATACTTTACGAAATATATCCTTAACTAGTTGGAAGTACACAAAATTATTTTTGGAACTATAACTAATTTTTACAAATTTATAACTTACATGGAAGGATGTTTTAAATTTTAACAATGTATTATTAGGGAATTGGTTTCCGTAGAAACGGTATTCAATTTTGTAAATTCCTAAGATGCAAGAACAAGAAATATGCTTCGTCCAAGACTGCACCTCCAAATTAAATACTTAATTCCAGTCTTATTCATGTTTTTCACTATAATTTGGTTTCTACTAACAATAACTAACTAGAATAAAGGACAGTTTAGACAGCACACCAACCATGTACACGTATTGTCATGATACTGCACACTAGTAAGGTGCAGTTTTAAACATTTATTTCATACGAAAAAGGCACATAACTTATGTAGGATTTCGGAGTAAAATCGAAATTGTTGTCATGTCCAAATAAACGTTTTGAAGTTGCCGGTATCTTGGAACAACAAACGGTGGTTCATCTAGATATAATGAAAAACTGGAAATAACCAGCTTAGCAAAGAGTGGTCCTGAACATACATAAAATCGAGTAAGAAGCGTTCTTTACCCGGCGAAATAGATTATTTCATGTCTATTTTCAGCAGAAAATATTAATTCCATTAACAATTGAAAGATTAACCATAAACTTTCGGGAACAATTTTAGCATTACTTGCAACATTTCATCAGGGAATCTTCTGTAATTGGGACATTTATTATCTATAGTAATAATATTAGTGCAAGGTATACATTAATGCAGCTTACGTGTTTATATATTACTTCTATCAAACTATTTCAAATGACTTAAGTTTATTACGATCACAACTCTTTTTCTTTTCACCCTTTTCTCTATTCTTGCAAACTTTTACAAACACACTGGATTAAAAATGTGCATATATATATATATATATATATATATATATATATATATATATATATATATATATATATAATATAGTGTGTGAAAGAGAGAGATCAGGCAAGGGGGAATAATGGACACGTGTAATATTACCACAAATTGAAAAAAAATATAATAAATAGTCACGTCCTGGCTAAAAACCTTGAGAAAATCAGTTACATATCGCTAGATAGATGTACGAGGATACTTAGACAATTTGGGACTAAACGTCCTGTTATACTGCAAAATAATATTTGTAACAAAGATTCGTTATAAATTTTAAACCCGATATAAATAATATACCTGCCATTATTTTTTTTAAAGCGTGTTTGAATTGGTCCCGTCTAAGTCAAAACGGTTTCCATGCATCATAACTGATACGCGTTACCTCTGACATATGATAACACTGCTTCTTTATTATTTTGCTCTCATTGCGCAGCTTTTATTGTTAACATTTATCCTTTTCTTATTTCTACCGAAAAACGTATCTGACAAAACTGACCTTAAGCAAAGCATAAGAACCGATTTAATATTTAAAATAAGGCGTAATTATTTTGTAACACTTGAAAAACTAAAGTTTGGGAAAGAATACACAATTTTAGACAACAGAACACAGAACAAAGAACAGAAACTACAAATATAAAGTAGTATAACGAAAAGTTATAACATATAGTTTACCCAAGAATAAGAAACTATTACATAGGAAACAATAGCAGACACGCACACATATATAATATTATTGAAACGAAATCCGTAACGGTAAGGAGAATATTTTGTTACCTAAAACGTTTTCCCCGTGTTCATATTGCATCCCTTGTCTGGATGGTGGTGACGTCCCGGCCCTTGGAGTACATTCTTCAGGACCAAAAACAGACGTATGTTTTTGTTTCTCTAAGCTAATGCTATCATATTGCTTTTAATTTTTTCTTTCACAGGAAATGATTTGTTTGGAATTGTGAAATAACATTCTATCCTTCAAAGTTGAGTTACGTGTTGGGTAAATGCTTTGTAGCATTTACGTAGTAAAATGTGAAATTTGTAGTTCGTCATCAGAAATGCTCTTTATTCTAGACAATAAGGCACATTTATGAACATTCGATCATAATGAAACAAAACATAATATTGTTAATGAAAGTTATATTTTGTAGCTTATAAAAATTAATCCGATTAGAAACCAATTTCTAATAATTCAGTTAATAAGATATGGATTTCAGCTAACCAATGAGTACAGCACAATAATACCTTATTGATAACAGTTAATAAGAAGATGCCTTACAATGGCAGGAGTGCTACATGAGATCCCTTGATACGAAGCCGTTTTGGAACATCTATTTTAAGCATCCGGATTTAATTAATTTGGAATTAGTTCTGACGTCCGACGAGTGGAAGCGTGATCGTAGCGAGAGTAAGGGGATACTTTGCGTAAGCCTTTAATCCTGATACTTTGGCGTACTGAAAGTACATGATTTATATTTTAGGCACTCTTTTGATCACAGTCTTTGTTAATGCAAAGATCCCGCAAATAACATAAAATGTTATTTTCCTAATATCGTACACAGATGGTGTGTAACAGATCGATCTTTATAAACCCGTTGAAGTTTCCACAGTGTTAGGTTGAAATGAGTAGCATCGCTTGGTCAACCAAATTGTCTTTAATTCTAAACAACCGAATGAAATATTAAACATGCATTAAAAATTCAAATGAAAAGTTTTTGGCAATAACGGTTAGATGTAGATAGCGAGTAGCACAGACAAGAATTTGTAAGTATGAAACATTGACATTTATAAAGATTAATTTCGTTTCTACGGAAACCAATAACAATTAATTCATTGTTAAATAATTTATCTTTGTTTAGCTATTGTCAGTGTATTTAATAGACCTGAGGGCAGGTGGCTCCTCAGTAGATGTTGTTGGAATATCCATAATATAAATTTATGTTCTAAAGGTTCATAAAGATATAAAGATATATATACACACAATTCTATTATATACACACACAAAAATCACACAACCACTATACCACGTCAACCAGACGTCACTGTTACGGGAGAAAAGTAACACAACTACTATAATACGTCTGTCAGACGTTAAATTAACCCTAACCTATAAACAAAGAAAAGAAACGCGATGCGACTTTCACTCATTAAAGACCGTTAATCAACTGGCAGCTAGGTGGCCAGACTGGTTTCTAGGGGGGGGGGGGGGGGGGGGGATGGTGAGAGAACCGAACGTAAACATCCGGGCCGTCTGTGAGACGTCTGTATAGTAGTTCACCTCACCTTGGCACACCAACGTCAGTCTTTCTCGCTTGCTGAATCAATAAAACGTGAATATATAAATGCCCTAAAAATGAAATACATGAAAATTACCCCTTCTCGGGATGTCGACGATGTATAACAAAACAATATAATTTGTTGTCCTTATAAATCATGATACTATTTTTCTGTAAAGCCTGTTTAAACTCAAATGTCTAATATAAGAAAGGAAATGAATTTACTCTTACTAACTAAAATATTACTTCGTGTTACTGTCCTTTCTTAAATAAGGAAGTTGAATGAGTAAATAAAGAAGCACTTGTAGATGAATAGCTCAACGTGATGATTTATTTACTTTGTATCTTCAATACAATATATTTTCAGGCTTCATAAACTCAACAAAATAATTTGCCAAAACGGTGTACTCATTGAAAAGCTCTTTCTGGTTTACGAAAAATCCCGCCTTCCCATCTAATTTCCTTTCTGCTTATTAGAACTTAGGTATGAGAACATGCTATGTGAACTTACATATAAAACTTGCCTGAGAACTTACATTAGAAAACTCACACATGAGAACTTACATATAAAAACTTGCCTGAGAACTCACATATTAGAACTTACATATGAGAACTTACATTAGAAACCTTACACATGAGAACTTACATATAAAAAGTTGCCTGGGAACGCACATATTAGAACTTACATATGAGAACTTACAGTAGAAAACTTACACATGAGAACTTACATATAAAAACTTGCCTGGGAACTCACATATTAGAACTTACATATGAGAACTTACATTAGAAATCTTACACATGAGAGCTTACATATAGAAACTTGCCTGGGAACTCACATATTAGAACTTACATATGAGAACTTACATTAGAAAACTTATACATGAGAACTTACATATAAAAACTTGCCTGGGAACTCACATATTAGAACTTACATATGAGAACTTACATTAGAAAACTTACATATAAAAACTTGCCTGAAAACCTACATATTAGAACGTACGTATGAGAACATGCTATGAGAACTTACACATGGGAACTTACATATAAAAACTTGCCTGAAAACTTACATATTAGAACGTACGTATGAGAACATGCTATGAGAACTTACACATGGGAACTTACATATAAAAACTTGCCTGAAAACTTACATATTAGAACTTACGTATGACAACATGCTATGAGAACTTACACATGAGAACTTACATATAAAAACTTGGCTGAGAACTTACATATTAGAACTTACATATGAGAACTTACATTAGAAAACTCACACATGAGAACTTACACATAAAAACTTGCCTGAGAACTTACATATTAGAACTTACATATGAGAACTTACATTAGAAAACTCACACATGAGAACTTACACATAAAAACTTGCCTGGGAACTCACATATTAGAACTTACATATGAGAACTTACATTAGAAAACTTAATACATGAGAGCTTACATATAAAAACTTGCCTGGGAACTCACATATTAGAACTTACATATGAGAACTTACATTAGAAAACTTAGACATGAGAACGTACATATAAAAACTTGCCTGAAAACTTACATATTAGAACTTACGTATGAGAACATGCTATGAGAACTTACACATGAGAACTTACATATAAAAACTTGCCTGAAAACTTACATATTAGAACTTACGTATGACAACATGCTATGAGAACTTACACATGAGAACTTACATATAAAAACTTGCCTGAGAACTTACATATGAGAACATGCTATGAGAACTTACATATACAATTTGCCTGAGAACTTACATTAGAAAACTCACACATGCGAACTTACATATAAAAACTCGCCTGAGATCTCACATATTAGAACTTACACATGAGAAATTATATTAGAAAACTTACACATAACAACTTACATATAAAAACGTGCCTGGGAACTCACATATTAGAACTTACATTAGAAAACTTACAAGTGAGAACTTACATATAAAAACTTGCCTGAAAACTTACATATTAGAACTTACATATGAGAACATGCTATGAGAACTTACACATGAGAACTTAAATATAAAACCTTGCCTGAGAACTTACATATTAGAACTTACATATGAGAACATGCTACGAAAACTTACATATAAAACTTGCCTGGAAACATACATTAGAAAACTCACACATGAGAACTTACATATAAAAACTTGTCTGAGAACTCACATATTAGAGCTTACATATGAGAACTTACATTAGAAAACTTACACATGAGAACTTACATATAAAAACTTGCCTGAAAACTTACATATTAGAACTTACGTATGAGAACATGCTATGAGAACTTACACATGAGAACTTACATATAAAAACTTGCCTGAAAACTTACATATTAGAACTTACGTATGACAACATGCTATGAGAACTTACACATGAGAACTTACATATAAAAACTTGCCTGAGAACTTACATATGAGAACATGCTATGAGAACTTACATATACAATTTGCCTGAGAACTTACATTAGAAAACTCACACATGCGAACTTACATATAAAAAATTGTCTGAAAACTTACATATTAGAACTTACGTATGAGAACATGCTATGAGAACTTACACATGAGAACTTAAATATAAAACCTTGCCTGAGAACTTACATATTAGAACTTACATATGAGAACATGCTACGAGAACTTACATATAAAACTTGCCTGGAAACATACATTAGAAAACTCACACATGAGAACTTACATATAAAAACTTGTCTGAGAACTCACATATTAGAGCTTACATATGAGAACTTACATTAGAAAACTTACACATGAGAACTTACATATAAAAACTTGCCTGGGAACTCACATATTAGAACTTACATTAGAAAACTTACGCATGAGAACTTACATATAAAAACTTGCCTGGGAACTCACATATTAGAACTTACAAATGAGAACTTACATTAGAAAACTTGCATATAAAAACTTGCCTGAAAACTTACATATTAGAACGTACGTATGACAACATGCTATGAGAACTTACACATGGGAACTTACATATAAAAACTTACCTGGGAACTCACATATTAGAACTTACAAATGAGAACTTACATTAGAAAACTTGCATATAAAAACTTGCCTGAAAACTTACATATTAGAACGTACGTATGACAACATGCTATGAGAACTTACACATGGGAACTTACATATAAAAACTTGCCTGAAAACTTACATATTAGAACTTACATATGAGAACTTACATTAGAAAACTCACACATGAGAACTTACACGTAAAAACGTGCCTCGGAACTCACATATTAGAACTTACATATGAGAACTTACACGTAAGAACGTGCCTGGGAACTCACATATTAGAACTTACATATTAGAACTTACATTAGAAAACTTACACATGAGAACATACATATAAGAACTTGCCTGGGAACTCACATATTAGAACTTACATATGAGAACTTACATTAGAAAACTTACACATGAGAGCTTACATATAAAAACTTGCCTGGGAACTCACATATGAGAACTTACATTAGAAACCTTACACATGAGAACTTCCATATAAAAACTTGCCTGAAAACTTACATATTAGAACTTACGTATGAGAACATGCTATGAGAACTTACACATGAGAACTTACATATAAAAACTTGCCTGAAAACTTACATATTAGAACTTACGTATGAGAACATGCTATGAGAACTTACACATGAGAACTTACATATACAAAACTTGCCTGAAAACTTACATATTAGAACTTACAATATGAGAACATGCTATGAGAACTTACATATAAAAACGTGGTTTGGAACTTACATATTAGAACTTACATATGAAAACTTACATTAGAAAACTCACACATGAGAACTTACATATAAAAACTTGCTTGGGAACTCACATATTAGAACTTACATTAGAAAATTACACATGAGAACTTACATATAAAACGTTGCCTGGGAACGCACATATTAGAACTTACATATGAGAACTTACATTAGAAAACGTACACATGAGAACTTACATATAAAAACTTGCCTGAAAACTTACATATTAGAACATGCTATGAGAACTTACACATGAGAACTTACATATAAAAAGTTGCCTGAAAACTTACATATTAGAACTTACATTAGAAAACTTACACATGAGAACACTTACATATAAAAACTTGCCTGAGAACTTACATATTAAAACTTACATATGAGAACATGCTATGAGAACTTACATATAAAAACTTGGCTTGGAACTTACATATTAGAACTTACGTATGAGAACATGCTCTGAGAACTTACACATGAGAACTTACATTAGAAAACTCACACATGAGAACCTAAATATAAAAACTTGCTTGGGAACTCACATATTAGAACTTACAATTGAGAACTTACAAATGAGAACTTACATTAGAAAACTTACACATGAGAACTTACATATAAAAAGTTGCCTGGGAACGCACATATTAGAACTTACATATGAGAACTTACATTAGAAAACTTACACATGAGAACTTACATATAAAAACTTGCGTGAAAACTTACATATTAGAACTTACGTATGAGAACATGCTCTGAGAACTTACACATGAGAACTTACGTATGAGAACATGCTATGAGAACTTACACATGAGAACTTACATATAAAAACTTGCCTGAAAACTTACATATTAGAACTTACGTATGACAACATGCTATGAGAACTTACACATGAGAACTTACATATAAAAACTTGCCTGAGAACTTACATATTAGAACTTACATATGAGAACATGCTATGAGAACTTACATATAAAAACTTGGTTTGGAACTTACATATTAGAACTTACATATGAGAACTTACATTAGAAAACTCACACATGAGAACTTACATATAAAAACTTGCTTGGGAACTCACATATTAGAACTTACATATGAGAACTTACATTAGAAAACTTACACATGAGAACTTACATATAAAAAGTTGCCTGGGAACGCACATATTAGAACTTACATATGAGAACTTACATTAGAAAACCCTCACATGAGAACTTAGATATAAAAACTTGCCTGGGAACTCACATATTAGAACTTACAAATGAGAACTTACATTAGAAAACTTACACATGAGAACTTACATATAAAAACTTGCGTGAAAACTTACATATTAGAACTTACGTATGAGAACATGCTATGAGAACTTACACATGAGAACTTACATATAAAAACTTGCCTGAAGACTTACATATTAGAACTTACGTATGACAACATGCTATGAGAACTTACACATGAGAACTTATATATAAAAACTTGCCTGAGAACTTACATATTAGAACTTACATATGAGAACATGCTATGAGAACTTACATATAAAAATTTGGCTGGGAACTTACATATTAGAACTTACATATGAGAACTTACATTAGAAAACTCACACATGAGAACTGCATATAAAAACGTGCCTGAAAACTTACATATTAGAACTTACGTATGACAACATGCTATGAGAACTTACACATGAGAACTTACATATAAAAACTTGCCTGAGAACTTACATATTAGAACTTACATATGAGAACATGCTATGAGAACTTACATATAAAAACTTGGTTTGGAACTTACATATTAGAACTTACAAATGAGAACTTACATTAGAAAACTTACACATGAGAACTTACATATAAAAACTTGCGTGAAAACTTACATATTAGGACTTACGTATGAGAACATGCTATGAGAACTTACACATGAGAACTTACATATAAAAACTTGCCTGAAAACTTACATATTAGAACTTACGTATGACAACATGCTATGAGAACTTACACATGAGAACTTATATATAAAAACTTGCCTGAGAACTTACATATTAGAACTTACATATAAAAACTTGCCTGAGAACTTACATATTAGAACTTGCATACGAGAACTTAGGCTACATTAGAAAACTTACACATGAGAACTTACATATAAAAACTTGCCTGAGAACTTACATATTAGAACTTACATATGAGAACGTGCCTATGAGAACTTATACATTATAACTTACATAATAAAATTTGCCTATGATAACTTACATATGAGAAATTGCATATGAGAACTTACATACGAGAACTTACATTTCAGTACTTACACATGAGAACTTACATAAGAAAACTTGCCTACGAAAACTTACATATTAGAATTTACATGAAAATTTGAATATGAGATATTATGCATTAAAAACTTACATATGAGAACTTGCCTATGAGAGCTTACACACAGAACTTTCATAATGACGTTTGCCTATGAAAACTTCAATATGAGTACTTGTATATGAGAACTTACATTTGAGAACTTACATATAAGAACTTACATATGAGAACTTACATATAAAACATGTCTATGAGAACTTACGTATTAGAACTTACATATGAGAACTTATTTACGAGAACTTCCATATGAGAACTTACATTTGACAACTTACATATGAGAACTTACATATAAAACATGTCTTTGAGAACTTTCGTATTAGAACTTACACATGGGAACTTATTTACGAAAACTTACATATGAAACCTGCCCATGAGAAACTTATAAATGAGAACATACACATGAGAACTTACGAATTAGTACTTACACATGTGAACTTACTTACGAAAACTTACATATTAGTTTTACATACGAGAACTTACATATGAGTTTTACATACGAGAACGTACATATGAGAAGTTACAAATGAAACCTGCATATGAAAACGTGCCTGAGTCGAGTCGCAGAAAACTTTCCGCGGAATAGTCATTGGTCACTGATGGTGAGTCGTGCATATTTGTGTTTGTTGAAACAGACGTGACAACCTCAAAACATGTCCGCTTATACACGAAATACAAATACATTTGTAAATTATATAAACTAAGCTCTACCGGAACAAGAGGATTCTATACTGCGAAACTGAAAGAAAAATGTTAAACGAAATTATTGTTCGTTTTGTTACTTAAACATATTTTAATCATTCAAATGTACAGACTAATTATTATCAATAAATCTTGCAAATTCATTATAATAAACCTATTAAAAAGAATTTAATTTTGCATAAATAAGTTCTGGATTACCTTTGTAATCATTAGTTGTTTATTAAACGTTATTTTTAACCGGAATTTACTACACATTTTTCTTACTAGTGGTTTCTTCTCTTACGGAACAGTTATGTTGTAAGATACGAATAAATATAAATTTGAAATTACAACGATTTTAAACAAAATCTTAGAATAAATAGATAGGTAATTATTTTTAGGCTATCAGTTGCTAATACAGCACTCGCCCTTGTAAGACGTATGATAAGAAAGGATAGATATGGAATTGGCTATAACTAAGGGGAAAAATAATCATCGCAAAGTGCATGGAATGAGAAAAAATCACCGTTTGCAGGGATATCATTCATAAAGTAGGATACCTCTAAAGCGGCCTGAATGGGACTATCAATTCCCTAAGCTGTTTTACAAGATCGGATGTTTTCTAGGCAAGTAAGTTGATATTTAGGCTAGTTCTTACTCAAAGTAAAATAGAATTATAATAATTCTTCCCTATCAACATGGCTTTGAGAGAGTTATATGGAGGAGGTGATAAATAAGCTTCAACTCCCCACTACTACTCAAGGTTTTACAAAAGGTACTGACTTTTACAGGTCGAATCCACCTGAAAACTGAAAAAGGCACAAAACATATCTTTATCAGTAAATAGGACTGAACATATAGCTTTTAGGTGAGCCATCGTTTACTTTTACTCAGGCACCTAGATTATAAAAGTATAAATTTAGAATTAGATAACCTTTATGAAAACATACAGAATATTACAAGGAGGTAAAATAATGGAGAAAGTAAATAGTAAAATTTATGGCAATATATAAGTTTAAATGCACATACGTCTAGACACACTCATGTATATTTTAAAAGTCAGTCCTTATTTCAATTTAAAAATGAAACTGAACTTAATAATTTCTCTTGGAATGAGAATTAATATTCAAAACTTTTATGTACTGCTGACATACTGTGAGTGAGGAAGAGATTAGGTGATAAAACTGAATCAGTGTTCACGTCACACTCTACTTGGATTTTAGACGTTCCTTGTCTGTATTGAGACTGCTTGAAGCGATATTTATCTCCCTATCTTAGAGTCACAAGGGAGAACAAAGTTATTTTTCCCACCCCCTCATCTCCCTCACAACACTTATTCTTGACTATTATTATTCTGAGAGATTTAACCTACTTTGCCTTGCAATCACAGCTTTCAGTCACATGGAGATAACGTTTATATTTAAACACATCCTCTCCGAATGGTGCCGCTCCATGACAACTGACATCTTAGAAATGTATGCGAAAGTTTCTTGCAGTTGAACGGGCAATATGTATCGTTCTACAGAGTAAAGTTGGATTGACGTAACATTAAACGTTATAATAATTTTAAATATTTTATTTATAATATTCTTTATTTCAGTATCATAGAATCTAAGTATAATGAAGGCCTAAAACGTATGTAATAAAATTGATATTAATATAACAATTATTAAAATAAACTTAATAAATTTTTCTTACAAATTTTATAAAAATCTACATTTTATTAGAATTTTTACTCGATAGTTTACTTAATCATGAATAAAGACTTTAAATATAGACATTTTAATAATTGATTAAAATCCAAACACCATTTTATGAGCTTCCTTTCACTGTCATAAGTTTCAAAAGTGCCTTCTGTTAAAATATTATACACAATTGACGTCACTCAAGATTAAGCAATTCAAAGTTTCATAAGCACCCTTACCCTCTAACTAATCACAAGTTTCAAGATAATATGTTCCTTCAGGACTTGACCTGTTTAACTCTGTACCATAAAGTATAACTTTGACAGTGTGACGTCAATACCTAATTAGAATTTTATATCATAGAATAATTCTTAGCTTAAAGTATTTTTGAGAAAAAAAATATTATTACAAAATATATGATAAAAGTATGAGTTATTTTACATTTTAAGAAAATTTAATGAAAAATTAAATTAAGAAAAATAAATAATATCCAACTAAATGTGTATCATTTAAATAATTGAAACCTCCATACCACAAATGACTTTATCTTGCATTTAGAACCTTATGTGCATGTCAATTGCATAGCAATCATCCTCAGAGGTAGTTTACAATAAAAGAAAAAGTCATTTGTAGTAAAAAGGTTTCATTTATTTAAATTAAACATTACACCACAGTTGTTTTATACAGTTATAAATGTGTATCATATGGAACACATATAAGAATATAAACACACCATCGTGAAGGTTATTATAACGTATGTTGTGGCAGAAGCAATATGAAAGCATTCAAAGAAGAGAATGTGGATTTGACTGCTGAGGATGGTAAAATTTATTTACAAGATCGAAAAGCATTCTTAACTATGAGGTCAAAAATAATTGGTAGTAGAAGCGGACTGTCTTGCTGTTATTTGAAGGAGACATATGGTATGGACCTGTGGGCCTAGTAAGAAACCTACAGAAGAAGTGTGGATTCAAAAGCCATTGACTATGGTCTAACAGGCAGACGAGAGGGTGGCCGAGACGATCGTTCAGGGGAAATGCGGACCAGGTCATGGAGAGGAGAGTCTTGGGGAAGAAGGCGCAAAAAGAAAGCAAAATAATAAATAAGATACCTGTTAATTCAAAACCCCTGAATATATTCTACAAATATTCCTGCAATTACGCTATTGGTTTGTGTGATGTGTATGTGTATGAGAGGGTGTTTGTGTAATGTGAAGATAGTCCTGAAGTATAATTTGAGTAAAATCACTGTGGCAGAGTGAAGATATAGGCAGAGTAGTGCTTTGAGTATGATTATAGGTAGCACACAAACGTAAGTATGGTGGTTGTGTAGTTTGTAACCCTGGACACAATGATTGGGATATCAAATCAATCGATGGATGAATAGCCCTCACTGAAAATCCCCACAGCCCGGTGTGCTGAAAACAGCATATCCATATAAGTGACTACTATGCGGTACTACACACACCATCGATGTTGCATACATTTTATTATATCAGAAGATAATATTCTACGTGTATTTACCTTATTTTCCTAAAATCTTTTTTCTTAATAATAATCTTCCCTTATAAAATTTTAATACACATAATTTATTTGGACAAATATAAAAACTTTTACTAAATTGTTGCTTGTCTGATATATTTATTACAATTCAAGGTTTAATCTTTAATTTGAAGACGTTTATTTATCAAAAGCGATACAGATTGTAATGAAAGTACAGGTTTTCATTGAGTCGAATTTATAAGGAAACTGGCTTTAGTTAAGCTAGAAGTAATTATTATCTCAGAGCGTAAGCCCAATTTTCGTCGCCCCAAGTGTTTGTCTTTGAAATACAAGCAAATAACGGCTTTGTATGGTTAGTATTTCGTTGCCCAACATTTAACTGGAGTGGGAGTGTAGCAAGTGTTTGTGCGGTTGGGTTGAACCTACGTTTGCCTCTGTAATGACTGAGTGTTGTATAACGGTCCATTGTTTGCAGTGCTTTTATCGTTTCTATTTGAAATTGTTTGATGATGATAAAATACACCTTTATTGATAAAATAATTCCAGTGAGATAAATAAAAATAATACTATAATAAAAATTACTTAACGAAGTGTATGTACCCATATATAAAACTATTTGTTTAGAAATTTTTAATTTGTACAGAATTTACCAAGATTTAGAACGTTTTGGGAAAAATTTTAAAATGCGATTAACTTTATATTTAGTTAAAACGTATGATTCATACAACAACTGTTTTTATTACTAATAAAGGTTACGTTCCTTTCTTGAATATTTATCAGGAGTAACCTTACATTAAAATTAATGTCTAAAAACCATTTTATTTCATAACACATTATGTAAAAACTAGTAATATATTATTCAGAACCACTTATTAGGGTTTTTTTTTACTGATTTAAGCCCAAAAATATTGAATACTTCTACATTTAAATTAAAAACGTAACCTATATTATTCGAAAAATGCTTGAAATATACTATTTATAATATACTGTACTTTAATGCAGTACTGTAGTATATAAGATAAATATGTAAGTACAATTGGACTAATAACGACTAGATATTCAAGTAATATATCGTCCCTATTTAATTCTAATTGATGTTTAGATTTTGGTTGTAAATAAATTTATTACAATTTTCATTTTTTTGGCAATCCTACCACTGCTATCTTCTTAAATTTCTAAAATTAAAGGTATTTAAGAACAATAAGAGATTTTTGTCTTGTCTTAGTTTTGTTCATTCTTTTTTCCAATTTTATAACTTTTCCATAAACATACTTTTCCCCTAAACTTGACTTGAAAACTTTTGAATAGAAGTATATTTGTTGTAAGAAATTGTTACGTCATCGATTTCTTAGCCAAGAGCAGTACTCGCCGCTGTTGTGGTTTTATTGTGAAACTTTTTGAACTGAAAAACAGGAATGGAATTACAGCAAAGTTAGAAGGATGCTGTTCAGCAAGAACAATTTATTCCTAACACAGATGGTTTCTTTGAGAGTATTAAGACAATGCTTTCATTTTGAAATTAGGGAATAGTTTGTATTTTGTAATCAAAAAATTTAATTTAAATTCAATAATTTGATTCTTATTTTACTTTTCTTTGACTTTAAAATCTTATTTTACTTTTTCTAAAGCATCGATTTACACACACACACACACACACACACACACACACACACACACACACACACACACACACACACACACACACACACACACACACACACACACACACACACACACACACACACACACACACACACACACACACACACACACACACACGCACACGCACACGCACACACACACACACACACACACACACACACACACACACACACACACACACACACACACACACACACACACACACACACACACACACACACACATATATATATATATATATATATATATATATATATATATATTTAAGGCCCAATTAACTCTTAACTTTGTGTAAGTAGAATGCCTGTCTAAAAGTAGAATGTTAAAAATGCTATGGGTTATAAATGATAGGCTTTTAACTTGATCAGTTCATCATTATACCTATTCCAGCGGGTTGAGGTAAACACCTATCTATATGTCAAGTAGCGGGTAATGGGTAAACATATCTCTTTATCCCGAGTAGCGGGTAATGGGTAGAAACTTCTCTTTATTCTGAGTAGGAGGTAATGGGTAAACACGTCTCTTTGTCCCGAGTAGCGGGTGAAGGGTAGACACCTATATTTATCCCGAGTAGTGGGTAGTAGGTAAACACCTCTCTTCATCTCTAGTAATGGGTAGACACTTCTCTCCGAGTAGGAGGTAATGGGTAAACACATCTCTTGTCCCGAGTAGTGGAAAATGGGTAGACACCTTTCTCTTTCCCGAGTAGTGAGTAATGTGTAGACATTTCTCTTTATCCCGAGTAGTAGGCAATGGGTAGACACTTCTTTATTCAGAGTAGGAGGTAATGGGTAGACACTTCTCTTTATCCCGAGTAGTAGGCAATGTGTAGAGACCTCTCTTTATCCCGAGTAGTAGGCAATGGGTAGACACTTCTCCTTATTCAGAGTAGGAGGTAATGGGTAGACACTTCTCTTTATCCCGAGTAGTAGGCAATGGGTAGACACTTCTCTTTATCCCGAGTAGTAGGCAATGGGTAGACACTTCTCCTTATTCAGAGTAGGAGGTATGGGTAGACACTTCTCTTTATCCCGAGTAGTAGGCAATTGGTAGATAATTCTCTTTGTCCCGAGTAGCGGGTAAAGGGTAGACACCCATCTTTATTCCGAGTAGCTGGCAATGGGTAAACACCTCTCTTCATCACTAGTAGCGGGTAATTAGTAAACACATCTCTTTATTTCGAGTGGCAGGTAATAAATGAACACATCCCTTTATCACAAGTAGCGATAAAGAGGCTGCACACATCCCTTTATCCCGAGAGGCGGGTAATATGTAAACACCTGTCTTTATTTGGAGTAACGTTTAATAAATAAACAATCTCTTATTATTTAGAGGCAATTTTACCATCCTGTATAAAAGTGAGTTGTAAGCGGCCATTTTATGTTGTGGGGGATGGTTGGAGTGGTTTGGTATTGTATTAATGGTTTGTGTGGGTTTCCTATAAATGGAATATTCAATGTTATTTGTATTTCTGGTCAATGTTAGGTCTAGATAGTTTATTTTATTGTTTATTTCTTCCTCCATGGTGAATTGTATGTTAGGGTAAAGTTATTGATTTCATTTAGAATGATGTTATTATTTATTGCTTTATTTTGTGAGATGTATAATCCATCATCGACATATCGTATCCAATGTCCGTTGGGGTCGTGTGTTTTTATGGTTTGTGTGATTAATTCGTCAAGTTTTTGGAGGCAAATTTCTGATACTATACTTGATAGTGGTGATCCCATTGCTAAGCCATCTGTTTGTTTATATATTTTATTATTGAATATGAAATAGTTTTGGTTTAGTATGGTCTTTAGGCATTTTGTGATTTGGTTTGTGTATTTGGGGTAGGTTTTAAGGTCAATTAATTTGTTTTTTATTATTTGGTTGGTTTCGTTAATTGGTATATTAGAGTACATGTTTGTGATATCAAATGATATAAATTTGGTGTTTTTGGTTATGTTTATTGTTTTTAGTATTTCCGTTAATTCAATTGAATTTTTTAAGTACATAAGTGAAAGTGATAAGTGTATACAAGAAAACAGTGTTGCATAATCTACAAATATATATATATATATATATATATATATATATATATATATACAATGTAATACTTCAATGAAATTCTTTTCCTTGTTTTATAGATATATGGTTAGGTGTAAGGTAGAGATATTTCTATTATAAATCCATGAAAACTTCAAAAGTATTTCTAATACCTTTAACACGTTAAGTTTTGTGCCACATCAAGCCTTTGACTTCTTTCACAAACTTGTTATGTAGAAAAGAAAGGGAAACGGGAAAACCATAACCTATAAAGAAGTCGAGAAGTATTCAGGGCGTTTAAGTTTTTGGATCTAAAGAGGGCACATGAAACATTTCCCACTAAATTAACCTAAAATATTTTTCAACCTAAACTTCCTTTTTTCAATAAACTTTAAAATGGTTGTAGGCTATATCTTTTAAGACATTAGAACATGAACGCCTTAATCAAAACTGAAAGTAGAATATTTGTTCCAAAAGATTACATCTTAATCACTTGTAAGGCTCCATTAGGCCTCATCAATCATAAATAACGCTGACACATTGTGTCTGGTTTGTAAAGGCTTTTAGAAGGCACAGAGTTTAATGTTATTAATAAAAACTTTCACAGGTTGCCGTCTTTGTTTATTAGCTGCGCATGCTTACAAGAGTAACATTTGATTCAATGGAAACTGGAATATTTCATTAGGTTTTCTCAAAAGTAAACTTATTGGAAATTACAGATGGGGCTAAAATTCAAATAAATCCATAAGTGCTAGAGTTTAAAATTGAATGACTACACATATATTTAAGAGACCCAGCTAAAGACTAACGTTGGTGGCCAGTGAACAATGTTATGTTATATTACCGCCATATAAAAAGGCATTTTGATACATATACATGTATGTTTTACATACATATATAAATATATATATGTATAATAACGAAATTCATTAGGTTAAGAAAACTGTTAGTAAAATATTTGAACTTGTAGGATATACCTAGCTAGCACTAGTTTATTGTCACATCTATCGGCCGAAATAAGTTACTGCGCACACCTGCAAGTCATAAAAATTAAAATAATTGGAAAGGGGTTCATTGTAAGTAAACCAAGACGTGCCTCGTTCACTGGAGAGAAGCTTTACCTAGACATGGAAGGACCAGGGAGAATTATGGCTAGGAATCCCTAAGAATGCAGAAAATCACGTACAGAAAAACACCTGCACCATGGGAAGTTCGACAAATTTCCTACCAAGCTAAAAAAGGAAGCGTCAATTTTCATAGGCTAGTCACAGTTTGAGCCTCATAAGGGAGCCAATCAAATTTGAAGAGGGGATGAAACCCATACGGATACGATCCAAGGGACACAGAGAAGACAGTCAATTTTCAGGACTCGAAAGGGTCATGTTGTAGGACTCGAGGAGTCGAAATTCAGGACTCGAGGGAGAAATATGTTCAGTTTTAATAAAAAAAGTTAAATTCAAACAAAGTAACGTCGCAGTGTAAAGTGTCAAGTGAGATTAATAAGGGAGATTATTAATTAGAAAGTGAAGTAATAGAGGAAAATTAAAGGGTATAAAGTGAGATTAAAGCAAGGGAGATTACTAAGTAATGAGTTATATTAAGTGAGGGAGATAGAAAAGTAGTAGCAGAAATTAAATAAGGGAGATAATTAAATAGTAAGCGGAATGAATAAGGGAAAGAAAGTCAGTTACGGCATTGAAGCATTTCGAGTGATTAAGAAAAGTGAAATTGAAAGATAAATATTAATAAGTTAATTTGTGTCAAGTGAAGTGAAACAAGGAACCACACAAGTAATAAGTAATAATTTATCTTAAATTTAAAGCCAACTCTTTAAAGTAACAAACATTAGGAATTTTTTAAACTTTAAAAATTCTTTAAAAAAGTAATAATTTATTCAAATATAATTTATCAAACCAAGTGCAGTAGCTTGTACACGCCCTTAGATCGCTAAAGGAAAGTAAAATTAGAATTGTTTAAAATTAATAGTCAAGTAAGAGTCTTGATGCTTATCGGCAAATATTAGAGTTAGTAAAACGAATTATATGAACTACCTGTAAATGCAATATTGATCTCAGGATAAAATAAATCTGTCATTATAAAAGCAAGTAGCTGGGTTATTAATTTAATTTCCTAAGAGTCAAAGTACCCTGTAGACAATCATAGGTGAAGGTAAGTTATAATGTATATATATATATATATATATATATATATATATATATATATATATATATATAATTTATTATATTGTTAAAAGATATGTATATGATTAGATAAAACTATTTCTAAGCAATAGAAAATATAAAAACATTTCCAAAACTATATTTTTTCTCTTGAGGGAAGTTTTACAAAAGGCATGAAGTGACGAATATTGCTTTACTCTCAAGAATTATAGCGTCGTAGCGCAAGGATCAGATAAACGGAACAACCCAAGAACCATCTAACCTGGCGTGATGCTATTACCTTCATTCTCCATTTATGTTCGTTTTGAGTAACAGAATAAATAAACCGGGAATATTACAACACGAAAGCAGAATAGTTGCAATGTAACGTTGAGCTCTGACATTTGCTAATAACGTTTTAGCTAAATAATCTTCTTTTTCAATCGATCAATATTCAGAGTGAGAATATATATGTCGTGATACTCGGTCGTTGGAGATTAGACCGTTAAACTGAACTAATAATTTATCTTCCTGTCACTGAGAATCTCGCAGACAGTTACGTCTAGAACAAGTACATATTGAAGAATTTTGGTTTAGTATTCACTCATAAACCACCGATTTATTTCCTTTACTACCTGGAGGAACAAACAGAGAAGAGTTGGCTCTGTGGGACTAAATTTAACTTGTAACAAATAGAACACATTTCCAAATTTATACTTGAGAATTTGTTATAATTGTTGTTATGTGACTATTCCTTAAAAAAAAAACTTATGTGAAAATTTATTCTCAAACTGGCATCGTTCTTCTCATTTATATGAATCAACGTTTAGTCTTTGTGCAAAAATTAATTACAATAAAGGTTCTGTTTTCCCGTTATAAATTGCAGAAATGGTTAATACAAACTGGTTCAATAAAACCTTTTCAGTCATAACATCTTGTGTTCAGCATATTCCTTGCAGTTAGCCTTTGAGTACATCTTATCACACATTATGCTAAGATACATTACACTGACTACCCTTGACCCGAATTTAAAGTACTTCATAATACGGTTGAAATGTCAATATTTAATTTTAAAAAAAATGTAAATTCTTTCTAAGGTGTGTAAGACATATTACACAATGGATTAAATATTATTATCTCTTTCCCTTATACTATAAATTCACTCGCAAATTTCTGTCTTCAAATCTAATAAAAACTAAAAGTAGCAGTAAGTTGATTTTTATAGGGTTATAATATTACAATGGTGTTTGAATCAGCTGATATCAGAATTTACCAAAAATAAAATATCTTAAAACAGATATTTCTATTAACCAATAAACCTAAATTCACCTAACCCTTTTTCATCTCCTTATAGTTTTTCATTTTAATTTCAAAATACTTAAACATTTAATATTTGGTAAAACATATAAATTTGATAAACGTTTCTTAAATTGTACGAAATTTCAGGTTTAAAAGAATTAAGGGAGTTGTTAGTTATTTATGTAAAAAAATTTAAGTGTGACGAGAATGAAGTAAGCAGATAGTAAAGGAAACAAGGAAGCAGTTAACTGGACTACGGTTTCAGGAGTTCCCGGAACGCAAAAAGGTACCATCTTTCTTACAATATATTCAGCCTTCAGATATTTCTGAATTAGTAAATTCAGAACCAGTTTAAATTCGTTGTCTTTCTAAACATTTTTATTTATTTTTCACCACTTTCTACTGTATAGCTGATCCCATAATAACGTCCCGAAAGAAAGAGATATTTAACACTGTATTTAATAAATTTATTGTATTAAAAAAACTAAACCTTCATGAGTCCACCTTTTTAGTTATTGTAGTAGTAGTTTAGCAATCAGTCTTGGTCACTGCATCGTATTAATGTAATTTGGCATAGTTTATAATAATTGGATGTCAGATAAATAAATCTAGGTGATGATACATTTATACGACAGGTTTAACTATTTAGAAACCTGATGGTGTGATTGTAGAAAGGTAAGGTAGTTATAAAATATAATTTAAAGGCAAAACATTGAAATAACTGTTAGGTTATATTATGTATGTTCCCATATCTAATAACCTTACCTATCCTACATCTATACCTTTATGTCCGTAAATAATTAAACAAGGATATTAGTTTAATATCATATGTTCATTCTACCTAACGTTAAGTACTTTACAATTTATGCTTTTACATAAAATAAGGTAATAGTTTAAGGTGATAAAATGACAGTCTTAGATTGAATGACTACAGCTAGTTTTAATTTAAAGGTGAACTCTTTGAAACCTTTGTCTCTTTAATACAACTTATTAAAATACAGTGTTATTTAATATTACTCTCTCAGATCGTTATTTGCGTTCTTTCTATAAAGTAAAAGTTGTCATCTAAAAAAAACTCGATTGAAATTTATAAATAGAATGAATTCAAATTTATAAGAAATATACATAGTTATTAAATATCTCTTTTGGTTGAAATTTTGTCGAATAAGTTTTGTATTTATTTGTTTTAGTCTTCTAGGCTTCCAAGTGTTGTTCTTGAGTTTTAACTTCGAAATACTATTCTTTATATACAATTGTAATTCATGTCTTTACATTTTGTTCTCTTTTAAACCTTACGTCACTAAGTATTTATCACATCTTTATCAATTCTTTATAATAAAACAACTGATATAACTCTTTATCTTTTATAAAAATTTCCTCAACCATTATTTATTTAAAAAAACGTTTAAAAACAATCCTTTTCAACTTGCTCCCCCAACGCCTATACACTTCCCTGAAGCTCAAGACTTAGCCCTCATGTCATATGTTTTAATAACAAGCGTTTTGCCCCAGATGGTATTTCAGCCAATCAGAGATTAACGTATTAAATATTTAAACGGTAACGTTCAGCCAACGGTAATTTGCTCTTTGGGTTTTCTCCTTGTTCTTCAGAAATATTTAACATTAGAAAGAATTAACACCCTTATATTGGCTAACATGTAACCAAAAGTGACTTATAACGCAAACTGACAATCACAATTGTTGTGGCCTCTTTGCCGGCTTTTAATACGCTTTCTTTGTCGACTCTTCTCCTAAAATCTTCCAACTTATAATTTCGAAATAATAAATAGTTTTATATTATGCCTTATTTCTTTATGCCATAATATATATATATATATATATATATATATATATATATATATATATATATATATATATATATATATACTCTTAAGTAAATATTAATTATAATTTGTATATATAACAATTGAAGTCCTGACTGATTGACGGATCAATGTAGAGCCGAGACTAATATTGACAGAGTCTTAAAATTTAGAGCGCACCTCCATTAAACCACAAAGGTACGCACTAAGAGAGTGATTTTCGACGCAAGGTAACTTTAACATATTCCTCAATTTACTTAGATTATAGGTATCCAAGGTATGGGCTTAAAGTGTGTAGAAGGAACATGCCTTGTATGCTTTCGCACATTCCGCGAAGAATTACAGAATATTTTACTATAGAAATAAATTTTGTTACAAACAGATATAGAATAATTTTAAAATTCTTTTACTTACGCTATTATCATTCATTCGATAGTCTTTACACTAGTATAAATAAACCTAATGTTTGTTTCTACGGAAACCAATTCTCTAATATTTCATTGTTAAATAAGGTATAGTTTTCAGCTATGTAATGAGGAGTATAGTGTACCTACTAGTTTTTGTTTATAATGGTTATGGAGACAGACTTAACGGAGCAGATGAGAAGACACCCAGACAGTAAGCGGTTGTGGAACGCACTAGCCGCATATAAATCGGATTAGTTCTGACGTCTGTAGAGGCGTGATTATAGCGAAAGTAACATAGATGCTTCAATTTGTACATCAACTCATCTCAAACATTTACATCTTGTTAAGAGATCACTCAAACAAAACAAACAACTAGATGTTGAATATTTTATACTTTAACACAATAAATAGATCTAGCACAATTTACTTTTCCAATAAAATTGAACACTATTTACGATAACAAAATATTTATAAATACAAAAGAATGATAAAGTAAGTTTACAGGATTAGGAGGGTTTTGTCGTATCTTTTAAAGTATAAAAGGGAAAAATATTTCCCAATGTTAATGTTTCGTCTCAGGCTTTTAGGAGTCCTGTATCTCCAACGCCACTTATTCCTAAGTACCTTCCTAAGTTACTTCCTACTGTATGGAAGTAAATTAACATCGATGCTCCTTAAAGAACCTGGATTTTACTTCTGGCGATAGCGACGTCGTTGTGGTTTTCTACCGCTGAAGGTGGTTGAATTCCATTCATTGGCGTCTTCGTTTTACATAGAATAATGTCGTTACCTCGGTCGTCCTTACTGGGGACTCTAGTCGGTTACGCTGCACCACTATCCAGCAAGAACAATTCTTTCAACGCCAAATGTTCTTGGTATAGCCACAGTGAGAGGCTGAGCCTAGTGTGGCCTGTCTCTATTTAGATTTATAGCTTATTAAACTATATTATAAACTTATTATAACTTAAGGAAACAAAAAACATTCATATAGTACTTGGCGAAGAAAGAATTTTATGAATTTTGAACTTTTACTACCCTAATATAAAAATAACTGTCAATACTTTCAAATATTTTCCCCGATGAATGGTTTCCGGTGTTTTATTTTACATTTACTTTCTTATATTTTCTTGTGTTATTAAGGAATATTCAGACAACCAATTTTGTTCAGTCCATTGGGGGAGTAATCTAAGTGATATTACCTTATTTGTATATTATAGCAAGTATTCCGGCAAAATGGTATACATTGTCCATATGACTACCTTAGCAACATTAGTGGCTTAGTTAGGCTATTGCTGTTAATACTTGCTAATTGCTAACCAACCACTTTTGTAGTTAGTTTAGCATATAGATTGTATTAGGGAATGATAAAGTTAGTGGAGTGTGCTATAATCAGATAAGTCTAGCGAATGTCAAGCATAGGAATATCTAAAGCGAAAGTAAAGTAACCTATATTCCCAAAGTAGATATTAAACGTCGTAGCATGTAAAAATTTAATATGTTTTTTTTCTATATAATATGTTTTTACTAATATTGATTCTATCTCGATAAAGGGGTAAATTTTTACTGTAGGGTTTTTATTGTAATGGAATTTCTGCGCATTGTTATAAACCTTTTTTACATATATATCTTTAATAAACTTGACATCTTATCATAATATAAATATTTTCAACCATATTTTACTTATGGTACAGGTTTGCGCATTAGGTTATTTCTGCTAAGTAGATCATCACTATATCTAAAATAAAGACATAATATATATATATATATATATATATATATATATATATATATATATATATTGTGGTAATAAACGTTAGCGTAGGTTTGTGTTTTTATTAACTCTAAAGTCCCCAGCGTAAGTTTTGCATAAATGTGTGCCTCTAGCGACTTGGCAGGATGGCGTATATGTATAGAGACAATCTTTATGTAGAAATGCGATCAACTCTTGTTAATGAAATTTATATAATTTATATCCGTAATAAATTGCCATCGCATGTTCATGTTGCATTAAAATCCCATGAAGAATAGGCGTTAAAATCACTAACAAATGAAAATGAATAAGAGTAAACAGACAAATATTAAAAGTTATCAAGGAGTAAATAATAATGCTATAAAAATTCAGTTCAAGTACCTCGAGTGGTTTTTGAATGATGGACATACTTCTTCTCGCAAATAAAATGTCGCAGTTAGCAAAAAAATCACATTTATGTCTTACATTTTTACAAAATAAAGATAAACATAGTAATAATTCGACCACTGGATTACCAGTTTGATTGCAATGTGTTTTCAGTCTTCTTATAAGGTGTTATATTATGGAAATGATTTAGGTAAGTATGGACAAGATCGTCCTCTTCGACAGGTAAACCTATCGCAGAATGCTCTAAACAACCTTTAGAGATTATAGAACAAACGAAAATGTTTCACGAATAATTTTAAAAAAATTAATCATATTACAAATGCAACATTTGCAAGCATAAATATTTTTAATATGCCATGAGAAAAAGCCAAAGTACAAACGATTCAAAATAAAATACTGAATAGAATTCATCAGGTTGAAGAATGGCATGGTGGTTGGAATTCGTACGAAGTCATTGTACCTTATCAGCTAAAGAGCTATTCCGAGGAGCGCGGCTTTGATAATGTGAGGCAGAAAGAAAGTGTGATTCAAATAAATACAAAAAAAATGCTTCTTACATATAATTGTTGATAACAAGATTGAAAACCAGAATTATATACTCTTATTTTTTTCAAATTCAGCTAAGCAATAGATTTTCGTACATCTATTAATTCTGCAAGGTCACAAGGAATATATGAAATAACGGTTTATTTAAATAGTATTTAGTTATATGTTACCACGTAATCACTGTAAGTAACATAGCTTTACAGGCTATATATAGAGAGACGATTAGGTATTGCTTATTAAGGGTAGTTAAACCTAAAAATGTCACTTTAAAAATTTTCATGCTAAAAACTTATTTTCTGAATACCTTACAACTATACTTTCAATAGTGGCTTCAAATTTGACAAGCACAGTAATAGCCTACCATATTTTTACACTTTCAACGCCTCCAACAATTAATATAAAAGATTTACCCCGGTAACGCTTCATACCTTTACTTGCAGTTATTTATAATAATATTACATTATTTTACAACTCAATTGAAGTAATAATAGTGTCACTAATTGCAAATAAATGTTTAAAGTTTTCAAAGCAAGTTGTTGATGGAAAATTCGTCGTTACCCATTCCAAGTACCGAGGCCATTAAGTCCTCGTTAAGAAGTTTTGGAAGCATCAAGTGTACATGAAGGGTTTTTTCATGAGCGATTATAATTTCTTTGAAAGGAGTTTAGTCGCTTTTTCTGATCATATTAGTCTGCTTCTCTAATCTTTGTAGATTTAATGGCAGCGGTTACCAATATGAATAATTGGAAAGTCTTTATTGAAAGCAAAACTTTCAATAAACATTTATGCAAGAAGCTAGTTTGTTGTCTACAGTCATATTCCCTATATTCAGAATTACGTCACTGAGGCTTGTAATGGTTTTACTATCCACTAATCCATATAACGTTTTGTATTATCTTCCGTAAAATTCACAAGAAGTTATTTTGAAATGCTCATAAGGTGTACAAAGATCCGGAATAATTTTAACACACTACGGACAGACAAACAAAAAGAAATTTAAAAAATATTATTCAAATATAGTAATCAAAATATTTCCTGTTCATCATATTTTCAACAGCTTTTATGACAATAGCCTTAATGACTACTCTGCGGTGCTTTTATAAATATACAATAATAATATCGTCTACAGATTTGTTTATTTATTAAATTGAACGATACTACCACATATAGATTAGTGCCTAATATGAAAAACATCTGATTAAGGGGTTAAAAAGATCTAAAAAACATCACAAGTAAATACATACCGGTATGTTACAATAGTACCTCCTATGAACTCACTCTTATAGGTTTCCTTGTGCTACTCGTATGAATGTAATAGTGTTTACATGATGACGTTTGTGTTAAGCGACGAACACTTTTAGTGTTACAATATAGGCTGCCTCACTGAAATACAAAGAAGAACTCACTCTTATAGGTTTCCTTGTGCTACTCGTATGAATGTAATAGCGTTTACACGATGACTTTTGTGTTAAGCGACGAACACTTTCAGTGTTACAATATAGGCTGTCTCACTTAAATACAAAGAAGAACTCACTCTTATAGGTTTCCTTGTGCTACTCGTATTAATGTAATAGTGTTTACATGATGACTTTTGTGTTAAGCGACAAACTCTTTCAGTGTTACAATATAAGCTGTCTCACTGAAATACAAAGAAGAACTCACTCTTATAGGTTTCCTTGTGCTACTCGTATGAATGTAATAGTGTTTACATGATGACGTTTGTGTTAAGCGACGAACACTTTCAGTGTTACAATATAGGCTGTCTCACTTAAATACAAAGAAGAACTCACTCTTATAGGTTTCTTTGTGCTACTCGTATGAATGTAATAGTGTTTACATGATGACTTTTGTGTTAAGCGACGAACACTTTCAGTGTTACAATATAGGCTGTCTCACTTAAATACAAAGAAGAACTCACTCTTATAGGTTTCCTTGTGCTACTCGTATGAATGTAATAGTGTTTACATGATGACTTTTGTGTTAAGCGACGAACTCTTTCAGTGTTACAATATAAGCTGTCTCACTTAAATACAAAGAAGAACTCACTCTTATAGGTTTCCTTGTGCTACTCGTATGAATGTAATAGTGTTTACATGATGACGTTTGTGTTAAGCGACGAACACTTTCAGTGTTACAATATAGGCTGTCTCACTTAAATACAAAGAAGAACTCACTCTTATAGGTTTCCTTGTGCTACTCGTATGAATGTAATAGTGTTTACATGATGACGTTTGTGTTAAGCGACGAACTCTTTCAGTGTTACAATATAGGCTGTCTCACTGAAATACAAAGAAGAACTCACTCTTATAGGTTTCCTTGTGCTACTCGTATTAATGTAATAGTGTTTACATGATGACGTTTGTGTTAAGCGACGAACACTTTTAGTGTTACAATATAGGCTGTCTCACTGAAATACAAAGAAGAACTCACTCTTATAGGTTTCCTTGTGCTACTCGTATGAATGTAATAGTGTTTACATGATGACTTTTGTGTTAAGCGACGAACACTTTTAGTGTTACAATATAGGCTGTCTCACTTAAATACAAAGAAGAACCCACTCTTATAGGTTTCCTTGTGCTACTCGTATTAATGTAATAGTGTTTACATGATGACTTTTGTGTTAAGCGACGAACACTTTCAGTGTTACAATATAGGCTGTCTCACTTAAATACAAAGAAGAACTCATTCTTATAGGTTTCCTTGTGCTACTCGTATTAATGTAATAGTGTTTACATGATGACTTTTGTGTTAAGCGACGAACACTTTCAGTGTTACAATATAGGCTGTCTCACTTAAATACAAAGAAGAACTCACTCTTATAGGTTTCCTTGTGCTACTCGTATTAATGTAATAGTGTTTACATGATGACTTTTGTGTTAAGCGACGAACACTTTTAGTAATACAATATAGGCTGTCTCACTGAAATACAAAGAAGAACTCACTCTTATAGGTTTCCTTGTGCTACTCGTATGAATGTAATAGTGTTTACATGATGACTTTTGTGTTAAGCGACGAACACTTTTAGTGTTACAATATATTCTGTCTCACTGAAATACAAAGAAGAACTCACTCTTATAGGTTTCCTTGTGCTACTCGTATGAATGTAATAGTGTTTACATGATGACATGATGTATTTTATTGAACAGAGTTTGTCCATTACTTTTTTTATTATATCTATATTTATAATATCTTTTTAAAATTTTTACTCATTTCAGAACGTTGTTAATTTAAATAAAAATATTAAATTATACAATATTTGCAGCCTATCTAAACACTAACTTAAATATATATATTTTGGTTTTATCTTTACTCATTTGAATTATTATTTGAAATAATTTAAACGGAAAAATATAAATTCTCATTCAACAGAAGATATAACACCCCAATTATCAGACACTTCTTAATGTATTCATAAAACAACAATTAGGAAAGTGGCAATAACTGTTGTGTAAAGAGCTTATGCTTCAATTTACAATGATTATTGGCACGCAACCTTGATTGTCATTGCTACAATGACAATAAGGTAGTGGAAAATTAGCCATTGACCAAAATGAGTCATTTGTTGCTAAAAGCCTGTAAATAAATTTGTATGCTGATATTATTACTGCTAACTAAACATAATTATTATTTCAAATATTTTTAATTACATTATTATTATTGTTACTATTAGTATTACTAAAAATTATTGCTAAAACAATTAAAATAATTTCTAATAAAATACTATTATTTAATTTTGATCCTTTTATCACTTTAAAGGTAACGAAATATAAAAAAGTAATAACAAAATTATACATTCGTCAGCGTGTAATGCACTAAAGGTTATAGGGAAGACATATGGTGAACAAGAAGAATGGCGACATGAACAGAAAGGTACATCCGTATGTAGAAAAACCTCCTATATATAGCTTATGAAACCTCTACCCCCACTAACCCAACCTCAAAATGCCACTGGCCTCCGCCCGAGTGACTACCGTCAGGACCAAGGCAGGTGGGGGGCTTGTTGCCACGACCCGTAAAGCCTGTATGCAAATGTATGACCTGCCTGTAAGGCCTGGACTGACGACCTGTTCCGGATTTCTAGAAAGTGTTCCGCACCATCAATACAGGTCTTTTTAGTTCGATCTAGGAAGAACAATCTAGGACGTTTATCCTCTATCGGTTTCCCTTATCTAAAGGTCGGACCCTCATACTTAGTACTAGGTCCAAAAACCCGTTAGACCTCGATAACCATGAAATAATCACATAATTTATCGTAGACAAATTTATTTGTAAAAAAAATACAAAATAGTTTTTTGATTTCTATATAGCAACAGACCTAGAACGATCACTTAACATATTTAAGTAGATGGAGTTGATGTAGTTGATAGAAGGAAGAAGAAATATTCAGTATAAAGAGTGAGTAACAGAGATGCCCAATGACTATATTCAGCGGATAAATGAACTTGCCAAGAATCAGTGATCATATCATATTTATAGTAAACACTGCGACGAAAATTGTTAGAAGAATATTCATCGCTGGGTTAGCAAAGGAAATTGCAAGCTTCATCTTTTGAAAAAAGGTTCAATTGAATATTAGTCCATACCGCTTAGCAGAATATAAAAAATGTAGCTGGTCAAGAATGTCCTATCGGGAAACTTACTCCACGTATTTTTGTTACCAAATTATGAAACGTTTTTATAGAATTTCTTTTACTAGTATAAAAAATCATTTTAAAATTTATTCATAAAAACACTTCATGGAGATTAACAAACTATACTACCCTTATGAAACCTATTTTTTTGAAACGGAACTTGCACAGAAATTTGTATCATTTTAGAATATCTTGGAGGAAAGTCACCACGATTGCGTACTGTCTAATAAGGAAGAAATGTTTTAGGAAACAGAAGTGTTACAGATTAATCTGTCGAAAGCATTCTTCATCGAAGGTCTCAATTTTTTCACTATGTGCCATAAAGGAAATTCAAATGACGGCTAGTTTTCTAGGCATCGCTTAGTAGTTTCAAATCCCTTCATCTAAACATTTCCTGTAAATTAATTTTAAATGTTTACTTACTGCTAAATTGTATAAACATTTGTAAATTATTTATTTCCTAACAATATTGTGCCTAAAAATTTAGATTTAAATGAAAATGTTTGCTATAATTTGTGACTTTTGTAAATTTTGGGGGTTTCCTGTACACGCGTACCTTTAAGTTACAAAATAGAGAGCGACAAATCGAGGGTTAAAGTAAAGATACTTTGCCCCAATCAAGACATAAGACAACTTGTTGAATGCCGTAAACGTAGACGCATTTTTAAGATGTTTGAGAAGGTGACAAAACTATTGCTAAACACTTCTTCTACATTTTTTGTACATGAAATACTATGAGAAACGTAAATTTGTAACAAGTTTATTATAAACACGTAAAGAAAAAGGTTGCATATTGTTGGAGAGGATTATAATTTTATTTCGATGAATGGGCTCTTCAACTTTGAAAAAATATTGCTTTTTTAGAATCAAGAAATATATAAATTAGGATAGTAGTTGCAGTTCCCTCTTAGTTCAGGAATTTAATAAGTTATATTTTATAAATTTCTGTGAACAAGTATATCCCCCCCTCTTCACTCTCTCACTTACAAAACTCAATCACGCATATAGATGAAGTATATAAATTTCTGTGAACAAGTATATCCCCCCTCTTCACTCTCTCACTTACAAAACTCAATCACGCATATAGATGAAGTATATAAATTTCTGTGAACAAGTATATCCCCCCTCTTCACTCTCTCACTTACAAAACTCAATCACGCATATAGATGAAGTATATAAATTTCTGTGAACAAGTATATCCCCCCCTCTTCACTCTCTCACTTACAAAACTCAATCACGCATATAGATGAAGTATATAAATTTCTGTGAACAAGTATATCCCCCCTCTTCACTCTCTCACTTACAAAACTCAATCACGCATATAGATGAAGTATATAAATTTCTGTGAACAAGTATATCCCCCCTCTTCACTCTCTCACTTACAAAACTCAATCACGCATATAGATGAAGTATATAAATTTCTGTGAACAAGTATATCCCCCCCTCTTCACTCTCTCACTTACAAAACTCAATCACGCATATAGATGAAGTATATAAATTTCTGTGAACAAGTATATTCCCCCCTCTTCACTCTCTCACTTACAAAACTCAATCACGCATATAGATGAAGTATATAAATTTCTGTGAACAAGTATATCCCCCCTCTTCACTCTCTCACTTACAAAACTCAATCACGCATATAGATGAAGTATATAAATTTCTGTGAACAAGTATATCCCCCCTCTTCACTCTCTCACTTACAAAACTCAATCACGCATATAGATGAAGTATATAAATTTCTGTGAACAAGTATATCCCCCCTCTTCACTCTCTCACTTACAAAACTCAATCACGCATATAGATGAAGTATATAAATTTCTGTGAACAAGTATATCCCCCCTCTTCACTCTCTCACTTACAAAACTCAATCACGCATATAGATGAAGTATATAAATTTCTGTGAACAAGTATATCCCCCCCTCTTCACTCTCTCACTTACAAAACTCAATCACGCATATAGATGAAGTATATAAATTTCTGTGAACAAGTATATCCCCCCTCTTCACTCTCTCACTTACAAAACTCAATCACGCATATAGATGAAGTATATAAATTTCTGTGAACAAGTATATCCCCCCTCTTCACTCTCTCACTTACAAAACTCAATCACGCATATAGATGAAGTATATAAATTTCTGTGAACAAGTATATCCCCCCTCTTCACTCTCTCACTTACAAAACTCAATCACGCATATAGATGAAGTATATAAATTTCTGTGAACAAGTATATCCCCCCTCTTCACTCTCTCACTTACAAAACTCAATCACGCATATAGATGAAGTATATAAATTTCTGTGAACAAGTATATCCCCCCTCTTCACTCTCTCACTTACAAAACTCAATCACGCATATAGATGAAGTATATAAATTTCTGTGAACAAGTATATCCCCCCTCTTCACTCTCTCACTTACAAAACTCAATCACGCATATAGATGAAGTATATAAATTTCTGTGAACAAGTATATCCCCCCTCTTCACTCTCTCACTTACAAAACTCAATCACGCATATAGATGAAGTATATAAATTTCTGTGAACAAGTATATCCCCCCTCTTCACTCTCTCACTTACAAAACTCAATCACGCATATAGATGAAGTATATAAATTTCTGTGAACAAGTATATCCCCCCCTCTTCACTCTCTCACTTACAAAACTCAATCACGCATATAGATGAAGTATATACATTTTGTTGAAGCTTACTATGGTAACGAAACCGACCACTAAATCGTTACTCCAGCCTGATTCCAAATATGTAACTTTCTACATGTTTGTATCACTTCACCGTGTTACGGCCATTTTAGAACCATAAAGCAGTTTTACCACCATACGAACAGTGAAAAGATACGAATACCTCAGGCAGAAAAACAAGAATGCTTTACGTTTGACAAAAAAACCAAGACTTTCGAGCAGCTTTTCATTACCGTTAGATATCCATATGTTTAGATTAATAGGCTTTTCCCCGTTTTATGAATATAGCTTTTTTCGACTCCAAAATAGAAACTTGGGCTGGCATACAGGAAGAAAAATATTGCAGTACTTAATCGGTAATGTGTCGAAAGTTAGGAGGAAAAAAGCAGAAAAAATGGATATACTAGAAGTGACACGTAAAATTGAAAAACCGAACTTCCCAAAGCCAAATGGGAACTTAGTTTGTTTGTCATTGAAATTATGAAAACATATATTATTATAGAAGTGATATTTAGTTACGATATTTTCAGTCCGTAAGACATTTACAATTCACAAATAATCATTAACCTTCCCTCAAATTATTTGTGTCGCAGACTAACTACTTCGTCGCACAACACAGACGGAATTTCCTTTTACTTCTGTGTGTCAAACGTCTGTGCGTCAAAACATTTAAACTTTTGAGATTAAAAAAAAGTCTGTTACAATTTATAACATTGCAATTTACTTTTATTGAACTCTATTTAAGTTGTTTATAGTAAGGAAGTGTTTCAGATATATTTCATGTTCACTTATGTATACTTGATGATACAACTCGAACAAAGCTGAATTAAATCCTGTCTAATCTCAAGTAATTTTCCATCATTTACAATATTTGACTTTATTGTTTATATATCCTAAACTATAGGAAAGAGTAAAAGGGTGGAGGATTGAGTTCTCATGACAAAACGATTCGAGGTAAACAAGGAGATTGCTGTTCTATTTAGGTGACGAATTAAAGAACGGAAAAAATGTTATAGATGATGAGTTTGTGAATTAAATACAACTGTACAAAAACAACTCGGTAATTTGTTAAAATTATTTTATAAAAACTGTTTCAATATTCTATTTCTGTTTAACAAATTACAAATATCAAACTTATGACTTTAACGAATGTTTTTGTATTTTTAGGCTGATTAGCCAATATAATCATAGTTTATGAAGGATGGAGGAGGACCTGAAATATAGACGTAGGACCCTAAAGGCCCCCCACCCTCTTCTTAAATGTTTGCAGATTGTACTACTTGAAGTAAACTTATTTTAAAAGATGATCATCTCTTATTCATTACACCCGCATGTAAGGGGAAGGATCGGGATGATAAGTAGGGTAAAATTATGGCATCGCATGTGCAGTGTCGCTTACCTGAGGCAGACGTATTTTACCCGATGTGAAAAGTGGTGTTCACTTGCTATCCGGCTTATCAATTTGTAATATTAGAATAAAAGTAGATTCTATAATCGTAGATACATGCTATAATTCGAGTAAATTCCATTGAAACACGAGATAATGTATAGCAGAGTGCATGTTGTGTGAAATCACGTAGATCTTATAACGAGTCAACCACACGAGACAGACCTATCACGTGATGTAGTCACATCTGACCCGTTAGATTTCCTTGATTTCCCACTTTAACAATATAATTCGTGGGCTAGCCTATAACGATATTGGTGATTTGAAGAAATTGAGAAGGTGTGAAGTTCTATGGCGATAGAAAAATATAGAGAAGTTAAATTGTTGTGGTAGTATTATTAAACACAAATTATTTATAGCAATCTATAAAAGGGACAATTTCTTTTAAAACTACATATTTTAAAACAAAATTGGAGAATATATGTTCCTGTTTCAAATTTATTATGTTTTGTGACACCTAATACGGTTGTAGAACATTCGTATAAACATTTAATATATCGCAAAATAATATAATTTTTTTCAATTATTACAAAGGTAGAGACTTAAATAGCTCACACTCAGACAAAAAGTATACAAATAAACACACACATAAGTGAGAGATACAAAAAGAGAGAGTGAGAGAGAAAGAAAGTGAGAGTAGGGAAAGAAGGGTAAGTAGTTTAAATTATATTTCATCTGATTCAATAGTTAATTAGTAGTATTATTTTGAAAATAAGGATCTTTTAAATGACGTCAGAGTTTCTAAGTTTTATTGCTTTATTGGAAAAACACATAGTCATGAAAATATACTAAATAACAAATCTTTTAAATTAGAGATGTAACACAAGAAGTCTTTTGAATAAAAAGCTATTTTGTGGTTTTAGCTAACGTCCTATTTTTTGTAATACTTAAACGACAAAATATATTTTAACCATCATTATAACTATTTGTTTTTTGTTAACCTCTGTGATTTTTCTGAATAAATATTGTAAAAATTAGGATTAGTCCGTTCCGTGCATGCTTTCAGGTGACAAAGGGAAACGAGTAGATTTTCGTGCTTTATATAAGGCTTTGTTCAAACGAGACACATAGGTGACACGCAAAACTATTTTTACAATTTGTTACTAGTTTGAGAATAAAATACCAAACGACAGCAAAAACCCATGTAACGGTATTGCTCATTCTCGAATAAATTGTGTGTTTTGTTTGTGTTTGAAACTAATTTCAAATGTGCATTTCTGTAATTGAAACCACTATGAGAAAAGACACTTTAATTGATAAGTTGCTGTTTGTTAATGTTGCTATTAACATTTTCACATAAGCTAGGCTCACATGTTTGTATAAATGATACTGCTCGAGCCTAACAACTGCTTTAATATCCCAGCATCGCCAATACAGGTATTAGACTTCAGGTAATTGCATCTAATAAGGTAAAGGGTCTTCTAAGTAGATGCAACCACTACTTGCCCTAAGTGGTGTAAGGGCCATGTAAATATGCATTATTAATAATTAATTTCGCAGAACGTTTCACCGCTAACACCATGTCGTGGGTTCTCAGTGGTTTCATGTTTGGTGCCAAACACTAGACCTATTTTAACGCTCTACAGCAAGAATGTTGTCAGCATCATTAAATTGTTACAGAACGTTTCACCGCTAACACCATGTCGTGGGTTCTCAGTGGTTTCTGGTTGGTGCCAAACACTAGACCTATTTTAACGCTCTACAGCAAGAATGTTGTCAGCATCATTAAATTGTTACAGAACGTTTCACCGCTAACACCATGTCGTGGGTTCTCAGTGGTTTCTGGTTGGTGCCAAACACTAGACCTATTTTAACGCTCTACAGCAAGAATGTTGTCAGCATCATTAAATTGTTACAGAACGTTTCACCGCTAACACCATGTCGTGGGTTCTCAGTGGTTTCTGGTTGGTGCCAAACACTAGACCTATTTTAACGCTCTACAGCAAGAATGTTGTCAGCATCATTAAATTGTTACAGAACGTTTCACCGCTAACACCATGTCGTGGGTTCTCAGTGGTTTCTGGTTGGTGCCAAACACTAGACCTATTTTAACGCTCTACAGCAAGAATGTTGTCAGCATCATTAAATTGTTACAGAACGTTTCACCGCTAGCACCATGTCGTGGGTTCTCAGTGGTTTCTGGTTAGTGCCAAACACTAGACCTATTTTAACGCTCTACAGCAAGAATGTTGTCATCATCATTAAATTGTTACAGAACGTTTCACCGCTAACACCATGTCGTGGGTTCTCAGTGGTTTCTGGTTAGTGCCAAACACTAGACCTATTTTAACGCTCTACAGCAAGAATGTTGTCAGCATCATTAAATTGTTACAGAACGTTTCACCGCTAACACCATGTCGTGGGTTCTCAGTGGTTTCTGGTTGGTGCCAAACACTAGACCTATTTTAACGCTCTACAGCAAGAATGTTGTCAGCATCATTAAATTGTTACAGAACGTTTCACCGCTAACACCATGTCGTGGGTTCTCAGTGGTTTCTGGTTAGTGCCAAACACTAGACCTATTTTAACGCTCTACAGCAAGAATGTTGTCAGCATCATTAAATTGTTACAGAACGTTTCACCGCTAACACCATGTCGTGGGTTCTCAGTGGTTTCTGGTTGGTGCCAAACACTAGACCTATTTTAACGCTCTACAGCAAGAATGTTGTCATCATCATTAAATTGTTACAGAACGTTTCACCGCTAACACCATGTCGTGGGTTCTCAGTGGTTTCATGTTTGGTGCCAAACACTAGACCTATTTTAACGCTCTACAGCAAGAATGTTGTCAGCATCATTAAATTGTTACAGAACGTTTCACCGCTAACACCATGTCATGGGTTCTCAGTGGTTTCTGGTTGGTGCCAAACACTAGACCTATTTTAACGCTCTACAGCAAGAATGTTGTCAGCATCATTAAATTGTTACAGAACGTTTCACCGCTAACACCATGTCGTGGGTTCTCAGTGGTTTCTGGTTGGTGCCAAACACTAGACCTATTTTAACGCTCTACAGCAAGAATGTTGTCAGCATCATTAAATTGTTACAGAACGTTTCACCGCTAACACCATGTCGTGGGTTCTCAGTGGTTTCTGGTTGGTGCCAAACACTAGACCTATTTTAACGCTCTACAGCAAGAATGTTGTCAGCATCATTAAATTGTTACAGAACGTTTCACCGCTAACACCATGTCGTGGGTTCTCAGTGGTTTCATGTTTGGTGCCAAACACTAGACCTATTTTAACGCTCTACAGCAAGAATGTTGTCATCATCGTTAAATTGTTACAGAACGTTTCACCGCTAACACCATGTCGTGGGTTCTCAGTGGTTTCTGGTTGGTGCCAAACACTAGACCTATTTTAACGCTCTACAGCAAGAATGTTGTCATCATCATTAAATTGTTACAGAACGTTTCACCGCTAACACCATGTCGTGGGCTCTCAGTGGTTTCTGGTTAGTGCCAAACACTAGACCTATTTTAACGCTCTACAGCAAGAATGTTGTCATCATCATTAAATTGTTACAGAACGTTTCACCGCTAGCACCATGTCGTGGGTTCTCAGTGGTTTCTGGTTAGTGCCAAACACTAGACCTATTTTAACGCTCTACAGCAAGAATGTTGTCATCATCATTAAATTGTTACAGAACGTTTCCCCGCTAGCACCATGTCGTGGGTTCTCAGTGGTTTCTATTTAGTGCCAAACACTAGACCTATTTTAACGCTCTACAGCAAGAATGTTGTCATCATCATTAAATTGTTACAGAACGTTTCACCGCTAACACCATGTCGTGGGTTCTCAGTGGTTTCTGGTTGGTGCCAAACACTAGACCTATTTTAACGCTCTACAGCAAGAATGTTGTCATCATCATTAAATTGTTACAGAACGTTTCACCGCTAACACCATGTCGTGGGTTCTCAGTGGTTTCTGGTTGGTGCCAAACACTAGACCTATTTTAACGCTCTACAGCAAGAATGTTGTCAGCATCATTAAATTGTTACAGAACGTTTCACCGCTAACACCATGTCGTGGGTTCTCAGTGGTTTCTGGTTAGTGCCAAACACTAGACCTATTTTAACGCTCTACAGCAAGAATGTTGTCAGCATCATTAAATTGTTACAGAACGTTTCACCGCTAACACCATGTCGTGGGTTCTCAGTGGTTTCTGGTTAGTGCCAAACACTAGACCTATTTTAACGCTCTACAGCAAGAATGTTGTCAGCATCATTAAATTGTTACAGAACGTTTCACCGCTAACACCATGTCGTGGGTTCTCAGTGGTTTCTGGTTGGTGCCAAACACTAGACCTATTTTAACGCTCTACAGCAAGAATGTTGTCATCATCATTAAATTGTTACAGAACGTTTCACCGCTAACACCATGTCGTGGGTTCTCAGTGGTTTCTGGTTGGTGCCAAACACTAGACCTATTTTAACGCTCTACAGCAAGAATGTTGTCATCATCATTAAATTGTTACAGAACGTTTCACCGCTAACACCATGTCGTGGGTTCTCAGTGGTTTCATGTTTGGTGCCAAACACTAGACCTATTTTAACGCTCTACAGCAAGAATGTTGTCATCATCATTAAATTGTTACAGAACGTTTCACCGCTAACACCATGTCGTGGGTTCTCAGTGGTTTCTGGTTGGTGCCAAACACTAGACCTATTTTAACGCTCTACAGCAAGAATGTTGTCATCATCATTAAATTGTTACAGAACGTTTCACCGCTAACACCATGTCGTGGGTTCTCAGTGGTTTCTGGTTGGTGCCAAACACTAGACCTATTTTAACGCTCTACAGCAAGAATGTTGTCAGCATCATTAAATTGTTACAGAACGTTTCACCGCTAACACCATGTCGTGGGTTCTCAGTGGTTTCTGTTTAGTGCCAAACACTAGACCTATTTTAACGCTCTACAGCAAGAATGTTGTCAGCATCATTAAATTGTTACAGAACGTTTCACCGCTAACACCATGTCGTGGGTTCTCAGTGGTTTCTGGTTAGTGCCAAACACTAGACCTATTTTAACGCTCTACAGCAAGAATGTTGTCAGCATCATTAAATTGTTACAGAACGTTTCACCGCTAACACCATGTCGTGGGTTCTCAGTGGTTTCTGGTTGGTGCCAAACACTAGACCTATTTTAACGCTCTACAGCAAGAATGTTGTCATCATCATTAAATTGTTACAGAACGTTTCACCGCTAACACCATGTCGTGGGTTCTCAGTGGTTTCTGGTTGGTGCCAAACACTAGACCTATTTTAACGCTCTACAGCAAGAATGTTGTCATCATCATTAAATTGTTACAGAACGTTTCACCGCTAACACCATGTCGTGGGTTCTCAGTGGTTTCATGTTTGGTGCCAAACACTAGACCTATTTTAACGCTCTACAGCAAGAATGTTGTCAGCATCATTAAATTGTTACAGAACGTTTCACCGCTAACACCATGTCGTGGGTTCTCAGTGGTTTCTGGTTGGTGCCAAAGACTAGACCTATTTTAACGCTCTACAGCAAGAATGTTGTCATCATCATTAAATTGTTACAGAACGTTTCACCGCTAACACCATGTCGTGGGTTCTCAGTGGTTTCTGGTTGGTGCCAAACACTAGACCTATTTTAACGCTCTACAGCAAGAATGTTGTCATCATCATTAAATTGTTACAGAACGTTTCACCGCTAACACCATGTCGTGGGTTCTCAGTGGTTTCTGGTTGGTGCCAAACACTAGACCTATTTTAACGCTCTACAGCAAGAATGTTGTCAGCATCATTAAATTGTTACAAAACGTTTCACCGCTAACACCATGTCGTGGGTTCTCAGTGGTTTCATGTTTGGTGCCAAACACTAGACCTATTTTAACGCTCTACAGCAAGAATGTTGTCATCATCATTAAATTGTTACAGAACGTTTCACCGCTAACACCATGTCGTGGGTTCTCAGTGGTTTCTGGTTGGTGCCAAACACTAGACCTATTTTAACGCTCTACAGCAAGAATGTTGTCAGCATCATTAAATTGTTACAAAACGTTTCACCGCTAACACCATGTCGTGGGTTCTCAGTGGTTTCATGTTTGGTGCCAAACACTAGACCTATTTTAACGCTCTACAGCAAGAATGTTGTCATCATCATTAAATTGTTACAGAACGTTTCACCGCTAACACCATGTCGTGGGTTCTCAGTGGTTTCTGGTTAGTGCCAAACACTAGACCTATTTTAACGCTCTACAGCAAGAATGTTGTCAGCATCATTAAATTGTTACAGAACGTTTCACCGCTAACACCATGTCGTGGGTTCTCAGTGGTTTCTGGTTAGTGCCAAACACTAGACCTATTTTAACGCTCTACAGCAAGAATGTTGTCAGCATCATTAAATTGTTACAGAACGTTTCACCGCTAACACCATGTCGTGGGTTCTCAGTGGTTTCTGGTTGGTGCCAAACACTAGACCTATTTTAACGCTCTACAGCAAGAATGTTGTCATCATCATTAAATTGTTACAGAACGTTTCACCGCTAACACCATGTCGTGGGTTCTCAGTGGTTTCTGGTTGGTGCCAAACACTAGACCTATTTTAACGCTCTACAGCAAGAATGTTGTCATCATCATTAAATTGTTACAGAACGTTTCACCGCTAACACCATGTCGTGGGTTCTCAGTGGTTTCATGTTTGGTGCCAAACACTAGACCTATTTTAACGCTCTACAGCAAGAATGTTGTCAGCATCATTAAATTGTTACAGAACGTTTCACCGCTAACACCATGTCGTGGGTTCTCAGTGGTTTCTGGTTGGTGCCAAACACTAGACCTATTTTAACGCTCTACAGCAAGAATGTTGTCATCATCATTAAATTGTTACAGAACGTTTCACCGCTAACACCATGTCGTGGGTTCTCAGTGGTTTCTGGTTGGTGCCAAACACTAGACCTATTTTAACGCTCTACAGCAAGAATGTTGTCATCATCATTAAATTGTTACAGAACGTTTCACCGCTAACACCATGTCGTGGGTTCTCAGTGGTTTCTGGTTGGTGCCAAACACTAGACCTATTTTAACGCTCTACAGCAAGAATGTTGTCAGCATCATTAAATTGTTACAAAACGTTTCACCGCTAACACCATGTCGTGGGTTCTCAGTGGTTTCATGTTTGGTGCCAAACACTAGACCTATTTTAACGCTCTACAGCAAGAATGTTGTCATCATCATTAAATTGTTACAGAACGTTTCACCGCTAACACCATGTCGTGGGTTCTCAGTGGTTTCTGGTTGGTGCCAAACACTAGACCTATTTTAACGCTCTACAGCAAGAATGTTGTCAGCATCAATAAATTGTTACAAAACGTTTCACCGCTAACACCATGTCGTGGGTTCTCAGTGGTTTCATGTTTGGTGCCAAACACTAGACCTATTTTAACGCTCTACAGCAAGAATGTTGTCATCATCATTAAATTGTTACAGAACGTTTCACCGCTAACACCATGTCGTGGGTTCTCAGTGGTTTCTGGTTGGTGCCAAACACTAGACCTATTTTAACGCTCTACAGCAAGAATGTTGTCATCATCATTAAATTGTTACAGAACGTTATTATTTTCATTGACTGAAATTTAATGTGCTTTAAATTGTTTCCCCTTTTTATTCAAGTGAATTAAATGTCACTTTCATAAATTTGTTTTAAATATGAAAAATAAAAATCTGACACAAATATCCTCGAAAATACAACACAATTATAGGTTGTTCATCCGGATATGTTACAAATATAAACACGGGGATTTAACTTCGGGTTTTTGATGCATATATTTACCAGTACGTTTTTGTATATATAAACCTATGATTAAATTATAAGGTAGTCTGAAATGTGAAATAAATGTTTGCACATTATTAACAAATTGATAATGTAACATTATTGTTAAGAAATCTATAAACATGGTTAAATTATTTGTAGGAAAGAATAACATATATACAAAACTGTGCAGGATTGTTAGTGAGTACTAGAGAGTAAAATTTGTTGTTGCTGAAGATTTAGTGGATTTAACTGTGCAGGATTGTTAGTGAGTACTAGAGAGTAAAATTTGTTGTTGCTGAAGATTTAGTGGATTTAACTGTGCAGGATTGTTAGTGAGTACTAGAGAGTAAAATTTGTTGTTGCTGAAGGTTTAGTGGATTTAACTGTGCAGGATTGTTAGTGAGTACTAGAGAGTAAAATTTGTTGTTGCTGAAGGTTTAGTGGATTTAACTGTGCAGGATTGTTAGTGAGTACTAGAGAGTAAAATTTGTTGTTGCTGAAGGTTTAGTGGATTTAACTGTGCAGGATTGTTAGTGAGTACTAGAGAGTAAAATTTGTTGTTGCTGAAGGTTTAGTGGATTTAACTGTGCAGGATTGTTAGTGAGTACTAGAGAGTAAAATTTGTTGTTGCTGAAGGTTTAGTGGATTTAACTGTGCAGGATTGTTAGTGAGTACTAGAGAGTAAAATTTCTTGTTGCTGAAGGTTTAGTGGATTTAACTGTGCAGGATTGTTAGTGAGTACTAGAGAGTAAAATTTCTTGTTGCTGAAGGTTTAGTGGATTTAACTGTGCAGGATTGTTAGTGAGTACTAGAGAGTAAAATTTCTTGTTGCTGAAGGTTTAGTGGGTATAACTGTGCAGGATTGTTAGTGAGTACTAGAGAGTAAAATTTGTTGTTGCTGAAGGTTTAGTGGGTTTAACTGTGCAGGATTGTTAGTGAGTACTAGAGAGTGAAATTTGTTGTTGCTGAAGGTTTAGTGGATTTAACTGTGCAGGATTGTTAGTGAGTACTAGAGAGTAAAATTTGTTGTTGCTGAAGGTTTAGTGGGTTTAACTGTGCAGGATTGTTAGTGAGTACTAGAGAGTAAAATTTGTTGTTGCTGAAGGTTTAGTGGGTTTAACTGTGCAGGATTGTTAGTGAGTACTAGAGAGTAAAATTTGTTGTTGCTGAAGGTTTAGTGGGTTTAACTGTGCAGGATTGTTAGTGAGTACTAGAGAGTGAAATTTGTTGTTGCTGAAGGTTTAGTGGATTTAACTGTGCAGGATTGTTAGTGAGTACTAGAGAGTAAAATTTGTTGTTGCTGAAGGTTTAGTGGATTTAACTGTGCAGGATTGTTAGTGAGTACTAGAGAGTAAAATTTCTTGTTGCTGAAGGTTTAGTGGATTTAACTGTGCAGGATTGTTAGTGAGTAATAGAGAGTAAAATTTCTTGTTGCTGAAGGTTTAGTGGATTTAACTGTGCAGGATTGTTAGTGAGTACTAGAGAGTAAAATTTCTTGTTGCTGAAGGTTTAGTGGGTTTAACTGTGCAGGATTGTTAGTGAGTACTAGAGAGTAAAATTTGTTGTTGCTGAAGGTTTAGTGGGTTTAACTGTGCAGGATTGTTAGTGAGTACTAGAGAGTGAAATTTGTTGTTGCTGAAGTTTTAGTGGATTTAACTGTGCAGGATTGTTAGTGAGTACTAGAGAGTAAAATTTATTGTTGCTGAAGGTTTAGTGGGTTTAACTGTGCAGGATTGTTAGTGAGTACAAGAGAGTGAAATTTGTTGTTGCTGAAGGTTTAGTGGATTTAACTGTGCAGGATTGTTAGTGAGTACTAGAGAGTAAAATTTGTTGTTGCTGAAGGTTTAGTGGGTTTAACTGTGCAGGATTGTTAGTGAGTACTAGAGAGTGAAATTTGTTGTTGCTGAAGGTTTAGTGGATTTAACTGTGCAGGATTGTTAGTGAGTACTAGAGAGTAAAATTTGTTGTTGCTGAAGGTTTAGTGGATTTAACTGTGCAGGATTGTTAGTGAGTACTAGAGAGTAAAATTTCTTGTTGCTGAAGGTTTAGTGGATTTAACTGTGCAGGATTGATAGTGAGTACTAGAGAGTAAAATTTCTTGTTGCTGAAGGTTTAGTGGGTTTAACTGTGCAGGATTGTTAGTGAGTACTAGAGAGTAAAATTTGTTGTTGCTGAAGGTTTAGTGGATTTAACTGTGCAGGATTGTTAGTGAGTACTAGAGAGTAAAATTTGTTGTTGCTGAAGGTTTAGTGGATTTAACTGTGCAGGATTGTTAGTGAGTACTAGAGTGTAAAATTTGTTGTTGCTGAAGGTTTAGTGGGTTTAACTGTGCAGGATTGTTAGTGAGTACTAGAGAGTAAAATCTGTTGTTGCTGAAGGTTTAGTGGGTTTAACTGTGCAGGATTGTTAGTGAGTACTAGAGAGTAAAATTTGTTGTTGCTGAAGGTTTAGTGGATTTAACTGTGCAGGATTGTTAGTGAGTACTAGAGAGTAAAATTTGTTGTTGCTGAAGGTTTAGTGGATTTAACTGTGCAGGATTGTTAGTGAGTACTAGAGAGTAAAATTTCTTGTTGCTGAAGGTTTAGTGGGTTTAACTGTGCAGGATTGTTAGTGAGTACTAGAGAGTAAAATTTGTTGTTGCTGAAGGTTTAGTGGATTTAACTGTGCAGGATTGTTAGTGAGTACTAGAGAGTAAAATTTGTTGTTGCTGAAGGTTTAGTGGGTTTAACTGTGCAGGATTGTTAGTGAGTACTAGAGAGTGAAATTTGTTGTTGCTGAAGGTTTAGTGGATTTAACTGTGCAGGATTGTTAGTGAGTACTAGAGAGTAAAATTTGTTGTTGCTGAAGGTTTAGTGGATTTAACTGTGCAGGATTGTTAGTGAGTACTAGAGAGTAAAATTTGTTGTTGCTGAAGGTTTAGTGGATTTAACTGTGCAGGTTTGTTAGTGAGTACTAGAGTGTAAAATTTGTTGTTGCTGAAGGTTTAGTGGATTTTTAGTTTTAGGTAAAAGTGAAATATATATATATATATATATATATATATATATATATGTATCAAGTAAAGTGGAAAGTACACAGTTATCAGTAAGGAGGAAGAAAACGTAAGGTAAAAAGTTCGAATCATTTAAAGGTGTCTAGGTGTAAATATTAAATCTTATAAAATATATAAATAAATAAGAATATGTGAATAAATATATATAAAACGACTTCCTAATTTCATATTCGGAATGAATATTATTTTTATTGTCTTTCATTCCATTATTCAAACTCAGAAAAACAATATCTTCTAATTACCAGCTGTTTAAGTTTAAATCTACAACTAAACTAACGTTTCGCAACCAGTTTTGAATCACCCTTAAGGTATCTAAAACTTTTACTGTCCAACTTATAAAGAAATTCTCACATAGTTCATTTTATGCTCGAAGTGATTTGAAATATTGATATTTCCCTTCCCAGTAATGTATGATGTAACGAAGGTATTTGATCAACAATACAATTTATGCAAAAATATGCAATAAGCTTCGTTCAAGCGTGTTTTACTATTCGCAGAATGTTTCAATTTCACGTTTTCCTCTTAATATTTCATATCGAACATAACAATCCGAGCTACGACAGTGACTACAAGCATTGCGACCTGAAACGGTATCTACTTGCTTTAATCTTGATAGCATTATATCACATTCACTCCTTAAAAAGGTATTGTTAAATCTACTTTTATGCATAAAAGCTCTCCAGCTATAAGAAGAACTGATATGAGTGACTTTTCGTGACACTATTAACTTCACCCACTTCGAGAGTGGGCGATATATTCTCAAATATATTAACAATCTTTCCAAATCTCAAAACCTTTTTATATATTAGGTATATTCATACCTTGTTCCTACAGGTTATGTCTCCACTACTATCAGAAATTATTAGGCTTGCAACTTACTACTAATCAACCGTTTATTGTCGATATACATTAAAAAAAAATGTATTTACAAAAGTTGACATATCCCATGATCTGCTGTATTCAAACCCTTCATATTTTATATCCTAACCTTCATTAGAAAAGATTCAATAAGTACATCGGTGTAAATACTCGCTGGAAATGTTCGTAATCCGTAACCAAGTAACAATTAAGGTCTAGCATATACATTTCTTGTAGATAGAAACTTAAAAAATAGTAAGCTTTATTTAAAAGCCTAACAAAAGGACTAAGTGCATGCACTTTGTTGAAGATTAATAGGTTAATAGGAGTTTGTTTGACGTGATGTCAGGACAGGTTCTTAGACTTCTATAGAATTAAACTCCATTTTGCACACTGTATAAATATATTCAAACATTCTGTTGATTTTTTTTTAAACTCTATGACAGGTTTCATGTAATATATGTTAATAGAAAACATTGCTTATTCTTTATATGTAAAAGTTCTCAACATTTACTGAGACACATTGTTGGCAGACAGTTGTCGAACCTGAGATATGGTTTTATTAGAGAGAAGCACATAAAGTTAATACCACGATGTATGATTATTATATGGTCAACCAAGGCTCTAACGTAACCTAAATTGCTACACAAAATGTCAACAGCGAACTAAGATTAGGCTGAATTTTAAAACTTTAATGCAGATTTTGGTCCTACTATACACTGAGGTATGTTTAATGAGAATATACACTGTTTCTCGTTTTAATATTGCATAGTGGTCTTATACCTGTACCTCAGAGCTTCGCTCATTTCCTCGTGAAAAAGGACGCTATTCCATCTTATACCGAAAATTGGTTGGCCTTATTTTAGAAGAAAATCATGTGTTCTTTATTTTTTACCTAGCCTCAACTTCCACTGGACGTGGACGTATATTTATGATGTATTTGTGGGTAACTCTCACATCAGCTACACTGCTTCCCTAATTTCTTTTTTGGCACAGTCTTTAGAATATATGTTCCAAAAATAATTCTATTTACAACCTACTATATCTTATTACTTCACCATGGATTATTAGATATTATGTATAATTTTTCCTTGAAATATCTCCCTCATTTGTTACAAACATTACAGATGGCTTCTAAATTTATGTTACAAAATTTCTACTCATAACGCTCGTTTCCCAACAAATAATGGAAATCATAAAGTCCATTATTATTGTAATTACTGACCTCCTTTATCCACATCAACCAATTAAGTTTTTATTTGTATCTCAATCCTTGTATAAGGAACTTTTTCTTTAAAAATGTCATTATTTATGGAAGAACTTACATAAGAAATTAGGCAATTGTGTATTTCTGTGTTAATCTACAAATTCATTCATCTCCCACGGTATTATCTCATATATTTTCAATTAAAACAAGAATGTTGTTTTTAAATCTTTCAAATCAATCTGTTTGATATAAATACTAACTGTTAAAGTTAATCACCACAAAAACATCACAAGAAATATGTCTCAATAATAATGTCACTGAACAAGGAAGAGTTCAATCCCAGTTTAGTTGGGACTGGGGGAAACAAACAACGCTAATTTGCTCAGTAAATAGACTAATCTGTCACAGTGGTCGGTGGAGACGTCTTTTCCGATGCAGGGAAAAGTAATTAGTATTCTCTATTATTTCACTATATTTCTTAAGGGCAGGGTAAGATGATTAAATAAAATATAAATTATGCTATATTATGTGTTTCGGAATCTTTAAAAATCACTATTGTCAATATATTACATTGTAAAATAGGAATACATACAATTCAACTGTCTTATTTTACTGTGCCATTGAGAGCAAATATAAATATGCACTAAAATATCTATAAAGGTAGATAATATTTTGTAACAAATATCAATTTGATGGGTTTCTATCACTCTCCATTAATTGAAAAGAGGTATAATAACATCCCAACCTAAATAAGAGGTAGAAAAAAAACTCGAATAAAACCCAGTACTCAGTGTGAAAATATGTGTTGCATTTCCAATATTTATCAAATTCACACTTCAAACAGAGCAATTACTGATATAAAACGGGTGTGGAACAAAAGGTCTGCTTTTAGAGAGCAAATATAGGGATTGTTTAATCGAGCAAACATTGCAGTATTAGTGTTTGCCTACATACGAAGAGCAAATAAACAAATATAATAATCCATACGTCCGTGCAGGATTGAAATATTTATTTGCATATGTACAAAGTAAAGGCAAATGAAAACACTGCATGAAAAAAGTATTGTTCTTTTCGAATTATTCATATACATATATATATATATATATATATATATATATATATATATATATATATATATATATGTATATATATATAATTATAATTTAAATAAATCGTTTTAATATATTGTGTGTTTTTTTTTAAATTTTATGTGTATCATTTTACTTAACACATTATTTTATTTTTGTTGATTTAAAGTGGTAAGTTGGATTGTGTTATGATAGTTTAACTGATTGAAAAGTTTCAATGAATGAATAATTTTAACTTTCAATGACACCTTAAATTACCTTTTGGTAATATGGTTTAGATCTATAGTTATAAAATCATCACCATTCTGGCATTAAAAATCATTAACTTATAACATTGATTAGGAGATAAACAGATAATTTTCTGCAATAATGCTTCTATCATGAGTGGTAATTATATAATATAATGTATATATTGCGATCAGTAATGACGCCGAGAAAATATGATTTCAATATAGTTCTATTTTCAAAAGAAAATATCAACAGCACTATTTTGAAAAGTGACGAATGGTATTAACAAACACACACTCTCTCTCTCTCTCTCTCTCTCTCTCTCTCTCTCTATATATATATATATATATATATATATATATATATAAAGAACTAAGTCAAAATACAAATACAAGAATTATAATAGAATTTACAATTCAAAGCTTTTCTTTGGCTAACAGTACCAACATCATCAGGGTTGGTACTGATGATGTACCCTGATTATGTTGGTACTGTTAACCAACGAAAAGCTTTGAATTATAAATTCATTTATAATTCTTGTATTTGTATTTTGACTTAGTTCTTTATTAATACACAAGAATACATATTGCGATATTTATATCTATAACCTTACACGGTTGTATTTTGTGTGAATTAGAAGTGAATGTATTTTTTGAGGTTAAGTTCCATATTTATTTATTTTTTATAATTTGTTTATATATTTTTTGGTATTTTACTATATTATAATTTAATATATTTATTATCTTATTATTATTTCATATTATTATAATAATTTTTATATATATTGACATGATATCAGTTAATAATTGTAACGCTGCCTTAACAAAGGACTTAAATTTATTTGAAAAACGGAAAATTCAGTTAATGAACACAAATTGTAATAAATATTTTAATAAACAATGTATTATAAACAATATTATTCCAAAATATGCAAAAATTACAATAAAAAACAAAAGTTATACTGCCAAAAAAACTTTAAAAAAAAGCCTCATGACGTTGGTACTGTTTGCCAACGAAAAGCTTTGAATTGTAAATTCAATTATAATTCTTGTATTTGTATTTTGACATAGTTCTTAATTAATATACAAGAATACATATTGCGATATATATATATATATATATATATATATATATATATATATATATATATATATGTGAAGTTTATGAGATATATTTAAAAAGTATAAGGTGTTATGGCCACTCTGAGGTATAAAGGACTATAATGATTTTATTATGTGAAACAAATTATTTGCATTTACAATTTTGTGCTGAAACCTACAACTATGACGTGTATTTTACCCACAATATTGTCTATGAGCGACAACGGAAACTGGACTCTATAACATACTGCTCACTATAAGATTGATTGTCCCTCCATATCCTGTGTTAGATTAATTGCTTTAACTCGCCTGAGTGCTGCCATCACCACAGCCTTCGGTTGATTGTCTATATTGGTTATTCATAATAATCCGTAGAGTCAACTTACCTTAGCTTTGCGTGCTTCGGTTCAAGTTATCCTTTGTCAAGTATTGAAGCATACTGGTAAGGCTGGTAATGAGACAATGTGAATGAGTAGGAATGACATCTGACATTCATTTCCTTGAAGCGGGCTAGAAAATCAGAATGATGCTATGTCAGGAGCACCGTCTGTTGCCCAAGCGCTCACGTTTGTTTGGAAAATTTCTTTTTTCTCAAAATAATCTTGTAAGCCTACCTCCTAAAATATCGACGACCACTTAGCATAAGTGAAATTCTAGCAAACAACTTTTTCTCTGTAATCTCTTTTGTTCATTGATATACTTCACATAAGGTAATACAATTGCTTTGTTATCAATTAAAATTCAACATCCGTCGTTATTTCGTCAATTCACCTGGAGACAGTATACCTATTGTCGTTCAGATGAAGCGATTGACTTATTTCTAGGGTAATCATCTAGCATGATATCAACAATATTTTTGGAAGCCGGTAAAACAAGAGTTTCTTTAATTGTGTCAGGTTTACCACACTTAGTGGTCAATAAAGACACTTCGTGACAAGGAAGCGGGCCTTACTCCAGATAGGTTACAAGGTTATTAAAATATTTCACTCACAATTGTCCGTTTATCAGCTTCAGCTTTGAGGAGTTTAAAACGACTAAGTTCTTCCAACTGACTTTTTTACTTAGGCTCATAGTATTTTTTCAGTCTAAAGTGAATGCACCTCTTCACTTTTAAACAAACGCACAAAATCAGAAAATACACTTACAGAAATTAAAGACTGAAAACGAATGCAGGTAGATGGCAAGTTTGTTCCAATGGTACGATGTGGAGGGCTGTGCGCTAGTCGGTCATGCAGATTGATGTATTCCTATGGGTGTAGAATAGGATAAAGACCTGCCACATCCAGCCCAGCTACAGTAATCCTCTAGTGTGTTGCATACTCCTGTCCGCTCTGAGCTACAGCAGGAGAGGTTTGTGGAAAGGGGTGAGTGCAGTGGCCTTGATGGTTGAGGCTCCCTACTGTACATCTACAGGTTCCATACTCCTGTCCGCTCTGAGCTACAGCAGGAGAGGTTTGTGGAAAGGGGTGAGTGCAGTGGCCTTGATGGTTGAGGCTCCCTACTGTACATCTACAGGTTCCATACTCCTGACCGCTCTGAGCTACAGCAGGAGAGGTTTGTGGAAAGGGGTGAGTGCAGTGGCCATGATGGTTGAGGCTCCCTACTGTACATCTACAGGTTCCATACTCCTGACCGCTCTGAGCTACAGCAGGAGAGGTTTGTGGAAAGGGGTGAGTGCAGTGGCCTTGATGGTTGAGGCTCCCTACTGTACATCTACAGGTTCCATACTCCTGACCGCTCTGAGCTACAGCAGGAGAGGTTTGTGGAAAGGGGTGAGTTCAGTGGCCTTGATGGTTGAGGCTCCCTACTGTACATCTACAGGTTCCATACTCCTGTCCGCTCTGAGCTACAGCAGGAGAGGTTTGTGGAAAGGGGTGAGTGCAGTGGCCTTGATGGTTGAGGCTCCCTACTGTACATCTACAGGTTCCATACTCCTGTCCGCTCTGAGCTACAGCAGGAGAGGTTTGTGGAAAGGGGTGAGTGCAGTGGCCTTGATGGTTGAGGCTCCCTACTGTACATCTACAGGTTCCATACTCCTGTCCGCTCTGAGCTACAGCAGGAGAGGTTTGTGGAAAGGGGTGAGTGCAGTGGCCTTGATGGTTGAGGCTCCCTACTGTACATCTACAGGTTCCATACTCCTGACCGCTCTGAGCTACAGCAGGAGAGGTTTGTGGAAAGGGGTGAGTGCAGTGGCCTTGATGGTTGAGGCTCCCTACTGTACATCTACAGGTTCCATACTCCTGACCGCTCTGAGCTACAGCAGGAGAGGTTTGTGGAAAGGGGTGAGTGCAGTGGCCTTGATGGTTGAGGCTCCCTACTGTACATCTACAGGTTCCATACTCCTGACCGCTCTGAGCTACAGCAGGAGAGGTTTGTGGAAAGGGGTGAGTGCAGTGGCCTTGATGGTTGAGGCTCCCTACTGTACATCTACAGGTTCCATACTCCTGACCGCTCTGAGCTTCAGCAGGAGAGGTTTGTGGAAAGGGGTGAGTGCAGTGGCCTTGATGGTTGAGGCTCCCTACTGTACATCTACAGGTTCCATACTCCTGTCCGCTCTGAGCTACAGCAGGAGAGGTTTGTGGAAAGGGGTGAGTGCAGTGGCCTTGATGGTTGAGGCTCCCTACTGTACATCTACAGGTTCCATACTCCTGTCCGCTCTGAGCTACAGCAGGAGAGGTTTGTGGAAAGGGGTGAGTGCAGTGGCCTTGATGGTTGAGGCTCCCTACTGTACATCTACAGGTTCCATTTCACTGTACTCATTGCCCATCAAGTATTTATTGCCATCTGATAACCTAAATTGCCTATTTGTCGGAGATCGTCCTCTGGTTAGGAACCTATTTAAATGAACAATTCTGATATATTTTCAAAGTTTCAAGTAGTTAAAAATTTTCAAACATTTTAAGATAATTTCTAAAAAATGTTTTGTTTCAAGATGGAAGATGCGTTGTGATACTCGAGGTTGAATGTCACAACATAAATCGTGGCTGCTACGAATAAACTTAAAACTGCCATTGTTATATAGCATTCCTGACTTTCTATATGTTTCTAAATTCTTGTCTATATTTAGAGACGTCTTTATATTACATTTCTAAAATGCTTTGTGCATTCTTGGCAAATTAAAATACCCCAAGCACTGTGGTCCACCTTACACAGTCGTAGCTCCAAATACATCGTCTTTACATAAAATAACACAGTCGTTGACTTTATTTTTGTAGGCCTGGCATCTCCGTATTCGTCAAGATTTTTCTTTTCATAAAGAAAAATTACACAAACCTTGATAATATTTGCGTTTAAAATATCTTATCGTTTCTGTAGTCTTTTGTAATTTTATTACATTAACCTAAACATTTACAATTTAAAATTTAAACAATTACAAAACAATGACTACAAATAAACGCAGAAAAGGGACGGTAATGAATAGTTATACATCTTAACTACAGTGCATTTAGTTCTAAATTGAATTAATGTAAACTGATTGTGTAAAAATATTCTGAAGAGGTATTCATAAGGGCATCTTCCTGCAATCATCGCCTAAACGATCCTTAGGCAAATTAACTCCCATGTTTATGTAGTAAGGTACTCCCTAATTCCATCTAAACACAGCATTTACGTTGACCATAACTAGATTTGCAAGTGAAATTTATTAGTTTCTCAGTGTTATATCAATTATTTTAAATTATTTTATTATTTGTAGTCCACCAATATATACCTTTTGTTTGACATTTATAGCGCTATTAGCTTAGATTGAACTTGAAGAAGATAGTTTAAAGGCCTTTAAAAATGTATTCGTATTCTATAAACTAAGTATATCCAAACTGTGTCATAAGACCGGGTCTGTGTCGTTGTTTGATGTACACATAATAATGTCCCTTAAATATATTTGTACCCGATTCTCTAATAAAACAGTAAGTATATTTTAAAAACGTAACCATTTGCGAGTATATTTACCCCTGCTATATATTCCGTTATCACGTATTGCGGTAAATTTACTACGCCAGGGGGCAGGAGATAACATTTCTTGTTTCAACCACCTCTTATATATCCGAAGATCTATTTTCAAATCCCTGATCTTCCCAGCTTGAAAACGTAAATCCATATCATGCATTATGTTTACTCAAAGATTTGTGTTTAATTAAAACAAAAAGTAGAGATACATTGTTAGTAATCATAAAAAAAATGTTTCATCGAGCGATTGGTAAACTTAATTAATATTTGAAAATAGGCGACTAATATTAACTAAAGAAATTACGCTTATACCCTACGTTATACGTCATGAGGAAATTCTCTATTCGAACTAGATTTGTTTTTATACGTTTTGTGTTATACATAAAAAACATGATTATTAAATATTCATTCCAATTTAAAAATGTGATTATATGAAATACAGTAAATTGTGTTGTTATATGTGCCTACTGCAAACAAAATTGAATCTGATTTTTCCAATTGTATCTGTTATCAATACGTTCCATCCATCAAAATCAATCCATACGATTGTTTTCATATACCTCTTTTACTATGGACAATACTCCCAGATAGCTTGCCTAAGCAACTGAGCGGGTCCACGGGTGGCGGATAGTGGAACGGCCTACAGATATGTAGGTTACTTGTGAATAAGGATTCCGGAAGGTTTCTGAATAAGCAGGCCCGGACCGAGGCCATGGTTCAAAGGTGAAGAATTATCCCTCCTCGTCAGTCAACCGGTTGGGTGTGGTAGAAATAACTGCTCTGACTGGGGACTGGGGTAGTTGGGAATTAAGTCCTCACAATGCTACTCTCACCTCCCAGGTGAACCAAGGGGTGCTGTGTTAGGGCATCTGGAGGTCCCTTTTTCGTAGGTAAAATGCACGTAGAAACAAAAAGTTAGTTACATATTTTCAGTAACAATGACTATAGCTGACGGTAACTTACATTGTGATTGTTTACTGCGCAATAATATTATTGTGCCCACCACATATTAAAACTAGCCTGAAATGGCCTTGTATAACAGATTATACCACTTTAAAATTTTGTTTCATGTTAGGAAATCTTTCTGAAATTAACCTTATAATAAATGCTAACGCTAAACTGTAAAAAAAACGTGTTGCATAAAAAATTTGTAATAATATGAATAAATCCCAGTTAAAATGGAAATGTATAACTGTCATAACTCTAATAAGGCGGCAGATGAAGGCGTTTCGTGCGTAAATGCTTTGCTCCTATTTATCTCCTGTCTACGCGCCCCATACATGTTACAAACTGATGTAATTTGTTATGTACAACATTCTGACGGTTTTCATCTAAGGTAATTTTGTTTACGTTCCCATCACAGAGTTTGCTCCATGCAGAAACTATTTCTATAAATATTGGGTCAAGTAATGCAACGTGCTTCCTCATTACAAAGTCCGTCTCTGTCAAGGTCAGCGTAGTTTTAGATTTCAAACCATCATCAGAAAATCGGACACCGAACACTTCTTTTACATTTAGTGAGTTTATAAGAAACACTGTTTGACATTAAACAGTATTTTTTAATCATAAGAGGGTAGTATTTACTATTATATAGGTGAATAAAAATGTCTTGTATAGTTACTTTAAAGTCAGAACAAATGCAACTTATATACAGTGCATACACTGTGCACATACTGTTGCCCACGTGACATCATTAGCCCCCCCCCATATCCTTTAGCAGTCCTTTGCAATAATCATACCAATGTACACAATCCGTTTTTTATTTCATAGGCTATTGTTACTGTGGCGATCCTATGAACAAATTCTTGCATTATAAGAGCATCCTTCCATTTGGTGATATCAATCCATTTAAATTTATTTCTTTTATATTAACCTTTGTCATGCATTAAGATAATAGCACTATACATTTTATTACAAACGTTTTTTGCGTATATGACTCAGACAAATTACAAAACAGATCAAATAATAAAATGAATAATCTTTACCCATCAAAATTATAGACGAAATTTCTTCATACATTAAAAAAAGTTGAAATATTTAAGCCTAAAGATATTTACCTTCATGTCTAAGTTTAGTTTATCTAAGAGGTTAAATAACATATCATTGCTTCCAAAGACACTAAGAGTTTGTTATTTTTATTTGCTGTAAATATTTGAGTAAGAATAATTACCATTTTTCAATGCAAGTTCTGTGAGCTTGTATTGCTACATAAGCTAGGAATACTAATTCCAGAATTTCAGAAACTTGTGTTAATGTTTATTTTTATTAGACTATACGACACTTTTGTGGGCGGTTAAGGAATCACAAACACTAATAATGCGAAGTTTTTAAACCTGAGAGACAATTATTATATTGTTAAAACTGAAAATTCCAGGAATACATCCCGTATTGTTGTAGGTTTTAATTTTATTTTAATTATTCAAGCAAGGTTTCCAAAAGTGATTGTCCCTCCATTTTATTTTTCTATTTTACATTATTTTTTAATAAATGAAACGAAATACAAATAAATAGCCGTATAATAAAACTAGGTTAATTTACCGTACGTAAAGTAATATAAAGCAATATGTTCTTTTGGTGCCACTTCTAAACAGCTTTCGAATAAAATCCAAAAGTTAGAGTTGTCATTTTCTTACGGAAGTTAATGTTCAAAAACTGTTACAATTCGTTCAGTGTTGCAAACTGAATTCTTATTTTGACAGCAAGAGTAATAACAACATCCCGTTGATGGAAAACACTTAAGTATGCCATTTGTAGATTGAGAGTTAGTAAATATACATTAAAGAAACTGATGATCATGAGGCTAATTCCAATTAATATGATTTATAAAATAAATCATAACAACACAACATAGCCTGTATTTTCCCGTAGACAATTGGTTACGTATGCGTTACCTATTAGTTCTTATATTTTTAAGTGTTTATATTAAGTTCAACTCTAAATTCTAACTATAGGTTATTAATTTATATTTTAAATATTACTTACCAGCCCAATGGAAATGCTTGTTAGTATAGCAAGCAATGTCTGAAGTCATAAATAATAAATAAATTTCGTAATTAAATGACTGTGGTAAATAAGAAATCAAATACTAGATATGTGACGCCAACATATTAAGAAATAATACAGTTTCTGATTGGCATATTACTAATTTAAAAACTGGAAATGTAACGTAACTTAAGAGTAGTGAAAAAGAAGTTTAGTAAAATCCATGTTTTCAAGTAGATTAATTTAAACAAATATTTAATGTTTCTGATTATACAGGAAAATACTGAACATTAATGCTTCTGACCATACAGGAAAATACTGAACAATAATGTTTCTGATTATACAGGAAAATACTGAACATTAATGCTTCTGACCATACAGGAAAATACTGAACAATAATGTTTCTGATTATACAGGAAAATACTGAACAATAATGTTTCTGATTATACAGGAAAATACTGAACATTAATGCTTCTGACCATACAGGAAAATACTGAACAATAATGTTTCTGATTATACAGGAAAATACTGAACAATAATGTTTCTGATTATACAGGAAATACTGAACAAAAATGTTTCTGATTATACAGGAAAATACTTAACATTAATGCTTCTGACCATACAGGAAAATACTGAACAATAATGTTTCTGATTATACAGGAAAATATTGAACATTAATGCTTCTGATTATACAGGAAAATACTGAACATTAATGTTTCTGATTATACAGGAAAATACTGAACATTAATGTTTCTGATTATACAGGAAAATACGGAACATTATTGTTTTTGATTATACAGGAAAATACTGAACATTAATGTTTCTGATTATACAGGAAGATACTGAACAATAATGTTTCTGATTATACAGGAAAATACTGAACATTAATGCTTCTGACCATACAGGAAAATACTGAACAATAATGTTTCTGATTATACAGGAAAATACTGAACATTAATACTTCTGACCATACAGGAAAATACTGAACAATAATATTTCTGATTATACAGGAAAATACTGAGCAATAATGTTTCTGATTATACAGGAAATACTGAACATTAATGATTCTGATTATACAGGAAAATACTGAACATTAATACTTCTGACCATACAGGAAAATACTGAACAATAATGTTTCTGACTATACAGGAAAATACTGAACATTAATGCTTCTGACCATACAGGAAAATACTGAACAATAATGTTTCTGATTATACAGGAAAATACTGAACATTAATGCTTCTGATTATACAGGAAAATACTGAACATTAATGTTTCTGATTATACAGGAAAATAGTGAACATTAATGTTTCTGATTATACAGAAAAATACTGAACATTAATGTTTCTGATTATACAGGAAAATACTGAACATTAATGTTTCTGACCATACAGGAAAATACTAAACATTAATGTTTCTGATTATACAGAAAAATACTGAACATTAATGCTTCTGACCATACAGGAAAATACTGAACAATAATTTTTCTGATTATACAGGAAAATACTGAACATTAATGCTTCTGATTAAACAGGAAAATACTGAACATTAATGTTTCTGATTATACTGGAAAATACTGAACATTAATGTTTCTGATTATACAGAAAAATACTGAACAATAATGCTTCTGACCATACAGGAAAATACTGAACAATAATTTTTCTGATTATACAGGAAAATACTGAACATTAATGCTTCTGATTAAACAGGAAAATACTGAACATTAATGTTTCTGATTATACTGGAAAATACTGAACATTAATTTTTCTGACCATACAGGAAATACTGAACATTGGAAAGTTATTTAAACCTGTCCTCGAATAATATTAAAGTAAATAACAAAACTTCTTTTAGTTAC
>JBAIZL010000006.1:114585598-114590598 GCA_036971475.1 Prosapia bicincta
AGCAGTAATGCTCACTGATGATTATGACTATCATTGAAACGCTTATGAGTCAATAAATGATTAAGTTGTAAGTTTTGTGTATTTCTTTTTCATTGTTTTGTTTTAACGTATCCTCACAAGCTAAGCTCAAAGAACAGTTGTAATTATGCTGTCAGACAATTTTACCTCTGCAAATATAGGATATTTTTAAAATTATAAAATACAGTATATAAAAAGAAACTGAAGGGTTTATTTTAAAAAGGTTTGTGCAATAACCCATGCACTCATTTGTGGAACAATAGGTTTTAAATAAAATATTCTGATTCAAATTAAGGGCATTTAAAATTTATTGTATCTAGAAGTACAGTCTATATAGACTTTGTGCTTTAGTTTCACAACAATTATTCAGAGTAATAATTTTTCTTTGCTACAATTCCAGGTGATTTATTTGAGTAAAGTATACTTTTATTTACTTATTTACCATATAAATAGCTTGGGTTTAAACGAAATTCTAGATAAAGTACATAAATTGCCGCTTATCAAAATAAATTTAATTGTTAAGTAAGAAAATTTATTTTAACTGCAGTTAAACTGATTTCTTTCCTATGTACGAATTAATATCATACAATGAAAAGAAAACGTTTGATACAATACAAACTTCAGACCAAATGCACAAGTTTCCGCAGCTCAGAATGCAGTTCCTGACTATTCTGGAATCGGGTGGAAATATTATTTATAGTTCTTTAAGCATTTATATTTATAAATCATTTATAAATGTATCATACACATTTTACTGGATGTGCTATGAAGTTAAGGGACAAGTAAATTAGTCTCCTAAGGAAGTTATATTATTAGGGGGCCAAAAACCTAATCTAGACTAATTTAATAGCTTAAAAGACTTACAAGACTTGCACCGTTTACTTCTAAATGATTCAATCTGAAACCTGTAAAATATGATCACTTCAAGAAAAATAACCAATTGTTAGGCTTAGAATCTATAATTGAGTTATAACCCAATTACATACTATACGTCATAGTATTAAAACTTCTTTATATCCGGCTCTAATTAATGGAAATCAGATAACTTAATTGTACCAATGTCTCTTCGTCACGTATAACCTTGTTCGTAGTACTTTGTCTAATGTTTATTAAATTTATGAAGAAATAAATTAAAATTAAAGTTGGGATATTTGAAATAAAGAAGTAATGAGTTTTATAAATTAAATTAAATCGCTTTCAAATCGAAACGTTGAGCGGTTCAGTGAATAAAACACTCCAAGTGGCGTATGTATCACTTTAAGTGATGCAATTTCCTAACCTGTACATCCGGTTGAAATAAAATGCATTTATACTTTTTGACGTACAATATAAGGAACCAAACGAAGACTGTCATTTTTGTATTCTATTTCCTTTCAATATGTATGGCAGGTGATATATTGATATTGTTTCAGAATTACGTTTATAAAAATAACATTTTTATATTTGTTCAGTAGTGCAATCAAAGAATGAATTGGTAAACCATTCCGAATATGAGATATTCCCCTTGTCTTATTGAACTGTCGCGTGTTTTAAAAATGACTTTTAAAAATATATGGAAGTTTGGTAATGTATTTAAAGTTTAAAATCAATTGACTTGATTGTAAGCACATTTATAATATGTTCTACTACGGTCTTATAATAAGTTATAGTTTAGAATGTTTCCATCGAAACGCAAGACTAAATCTTCTTGACAGAGTAACATATATCAAACTAGGTATACAAATATTTGGAACGTTGAATTCGTCAAGTCGTATTGAGTTGTTTCCCTTTTGCAGTAGAAAGGTAGTAACTTGAAATACTTACACTGCAAGGAATTTGTTGATTCAACTTTCGGTAGGATCATTCTAACCTAGAAAAAAATATTATTTTCCCATTTATTTCATATTCATCATTTATGGTTACAAATGGTTTCTTTTAATTCATGACATTTCTCTTTGAGATTTTTATTTCACATTCTTCCCAATCCAAGATTCGATATTGCATAGAGTTTTATACACAATCTACTCTTCATTACAAAATTATTGCCGATATTAGTTGTTCTAAATGGCATCGACTGTACGACATAAGCCCCAAGCATGATATCGATTGTCGGGATTGATATCCTCCAAGGACGTTTATTAAAGTTCTGCACAAATGTTCTCGGTACGGCGATTGTGGATGTCGACAAATGCCCCCGGCACGATGATATCGCTTGTCTACATATGCCTCCGGCACGATGATATCAGTTGTCTACATATGACCCCGGCACGATGATATCAGTTGTCTACATATGCACCCGGCAGGATGATATCGGTTGTCTACATATGCCCCCGGCACGATGATATCGGTGGTCGATATATCCTCCCGGTACGTTGATTATAGTTTTCCACAATGCGGTTGGCGACCTATCCTCTAAGAACGTTTATTAAAGTTTTGCACAAATATTCTCGGTACGGCGATTGTGGATGTCGACACATGCCCCCAACATGTTGATATCAGTTGTCTACATATGCCCCCGGCACGATGATATCGGTTGTTGATATATCCTCCCGGTAGGTTGATTATAGTTTTCCACAATGCGGTTGGCGACCTACCCTCTAAGAACGTTCATTAAAGTTCTGCACAAATGTTCTCGGTACGGCGATTGTGGATGTCGACATATACACCCGGCATGTAGATATCAGTTGTCTACATATGCCCCCGGCACGATGATATCGGTGGTCGATATATCCTCCCGGTACGTTGATTATAGTTTTCCACAATGCGGTTGGCGACCTACCCTCTAAGAACGTTCATTAAAGTTCTGCACAAATGTTCTCGGTACGGCGATTGTGGATGTCGACATATACACCCGGCATGTAGATATCAGTTGTCTACATATGCCCCCGGCACGATGATATCGGTTGTCAATATATCTTCCCGGTACGTTGATTATAGTTTTCCACAATGCGGTTGGCGACCTACCCTCTAAGAACGTTCATTAAAGTTCTGCACAAATGTTCTCGGTACGGCGATTGTGGATGTCGACATATACACCCGGCATGTAGATATCAGTTGTCTACATATGCCCCCGGCACGATGATATCGGTTGTCAATATATCTTCCTGGTACGTTGATTATAGTTTTCCACAATGCGGTTGACGACATATCCTCCAAGGACGTTTATTAAAGTTTTGCACAAATGTTCTCGGTACGGCGATTGTGGATGTCGACATATACACCCGGCATGTAGATATCAGTTGTCTACATATGCCCCCGGCACGATGATATCGGTTGTCAATATATCCTCCCGGTACGTTGATTATAGTTTTCCACAATGCGGTTGGCGACCTATCCTCTAAGAACGTTCATTAAAGTTCTGCACAAATATTCTCGGTACGGCGATTGTGAATGTCGACACATGCCCCCGGCATGTTGATATCAGTTGTCTACATATGCCTCCGGCACGATGATATCGGATGTTGATATATCCTCCCGGTAGGTTGATTGTAGTTTTCCACAATGCGGTTGACGACATATGAACTAGAATTAACACTTTGCGATCATCTGCCCAAGCATCGTTAATTATCTGTATTTAATAAATGAGATAAATATATTATTGTTTTCTTTATGAGTTATAGTAAGCATATTGCAATATTGTTGACGGGTAATTGTTGAAGAGTCTGTCAAGAAAATGAATAATCAATATATTGAATATACAGGGGATTAGTTACCTCGTAGAAGGCCCTAAGTTATACCAAGCATATTGTATGATTTTTGACGGTTAAGTGTCGAAGAGTCTGTCAACAGAATGGCACATCAAATAATGAATATACAAGAGTTTAGGTACCTAGTAGAAGGCCATAAGTTATACCAAACATATTGTATGATTTTTGACGGTTAAGTGTCGAAGAGTCTGTCAAGAGAATGACACATCAAATAATGAATATACAAGAGTTTAGGTACCTAGTAGAAGGCCATAAGTTATACCAAGCATATTGTATGATTTTTGACGGTTAAGTGTCGAAGAGTCTGTCAAGAGAATGACACATCAAATAATGAATATACAAGAGTTTAGGTGCCTAGTAGAAGGCCATAAGTTATACCAAACATATTGTATGATTTTTGACGGTTAAGTGTCGAAGAGTCTGTCAAGAGAATGACACATCAAATAATGAATATACAAGAGTTTAGGTACCTAGTAGAAGGCTATAAGTTATACCAAGCATATTGTATGATTTTTGACGGTTAAGTGTCGAAGAGTCTGTCAAGAGAATGACACATCAAATAATGAATATACAAGAGTTTAGGTACCTAGTAGAAGGCCATACGTTATACCAAGCATATTGTATGATTTTTGACGGTTAAGTGTCGAAGAGTCTGTCAAGAGAATCACACATCAAATAATGAATATACAAGAGTTTAGGTACCTAGTAGAAGGCCATACGTTATACCAAGCATATTGTATGATTTTTGACGGTTAAGTGTCGAAGAGTCTGTCAAGAGAATCACACATCAAATAATGAATATACAAGAGTTTAGGTACCTAGTAGAAGGCCATACGTTATACCAAGCATATTGTATGATTTTTGACGGTTAAGTGTCGAAGAGTCTGTCAAGAGAATGACACATCAAATAATGAATATACAAGAGTTTAGGTACCTAGTAGAAGGCCATGGGTTGTACCTAGCAAATTGCAAGATGGTTGACGTGTAAGTGTTTTATAGTCTGCTAGGGTAATCAAACATCGAAATAATGAATATTACGAGCAATCAGATACTTTTTTAAAATTCTCAAAAGGTATACCAAGCATATTTCAAGCAAATAATTTGTAATGACATATTTGTAAAATAAACTTTACTAAAAGTAAAGGGTTTTTTTACTAAATAATCTCAAGATATTCAAAACACCGTTTTTTGTATATTACACCTAAACTTGACTGACTAGTGGAAAATGTCATGATTTAGCAAAATATAAACATTCTGTCAGTTACTGCAAAGATATTATTCAGAACATGTGAGAAA
>JBAIZL010000006.1:114703098-114705598 GCA_036971475.1 Prosapia bicincta
TCTTGTACGTGTGGTCCGCGTCATGAGTCTGGGACCAAATAGTCTTACCCCTTGTGTAATTGTGTAGTCTAAGTCTAAATTAATAACCTTTTATTCGCATTACGAACAATTGCAGCGGTAGGGGATTTCCTACCCTCTTTTTAATTGCGAGATATGCACCTTGCGTATCTCATTTAAATTTTCTACCCCTTGTATCAAAACACTTACAGGGTTTAAGAAATATAATAATTTGTATGGACCTTTATATTTTACATCTAGCTTAGCTTGATATTTATCTATCTTTTTTGATAATGACTGATGCTTTACATACACCTTATCTCCTATTTTGAAAGGATGTACATTATCACCTTTATAGATACCATACTTTTTATTTTTCTCAATTGACATTTTAATATTTTTTATGGCTTTGTTAAGTCTGCTTGCTATTTCTGTTTTAGTAATTTTATTTTCTACAATGTCATTTAAACTCCACAAATTTGTTAATAAATCATTTGGTTTAAAATTAAACATTAACTCAAAGGCTGAATGGCCAGTGGATTCATTGAAGGCTGAATTTAGACAAATTTGCAAATAATGAAGTCCTTCATCCCACATTGTTTGTTTATCATGAAAAAAGCTCCTTAACAAAACCTTAATATTTTTAATATATATCTCAGCCTTATTGGCTCTAGGTATGTACGGTAGGGTTTTGATATGTTTTATTCCATTATTAAACATAAAATTCTTAAACTCAATGGCTTTAAAACATGCTCCATTATCAGACACCAAGAAACGAGGCATACCAAAATTAGCAAAAACTACATCTCTCAACTTGTTGATGACATTTACAGCTTTGGCATTTCTTAAAGGCATTATATAACAGAATCTACTTAAATCATCTACTGCAATTAACAAATGATTATGACCTTTCTTACTCCTTACTAATGGTCCCATTATGTCTACATACAGTTTTTGCATGGGATTGTTTGATACAAAACTTACAAGTTTCCCATTATAAATTTTTGGTGCTTGTTTACAAGTAGCACATATTTGACAATCTTTAATTTTTTGTTTTATAAAATCACACAAATTAGGTCTATAGAAATATTGGTTAATCTTTGACATTGTTTTTAATTGACTAAGATGTCCACCAAGAAATGAAGTATGATAGTATTCGAACATCATGTCTTTCAAATTAACAGGCAAATAAATTTTTAATTTGTTTTTATCTTTAAACATTAATAGGCCTTTGCTCATACAAAATTTTTTATTGTTAGTTTTAGATTTAATACTTTCTACAATTTTTGTTATTTCAGGATCGGTTTTTTGATGTACTTTCAAATCTAGGTAACCTAAAGGTATTTGCGAAATTACATTAGCTTGAAGATTAGGACATTTGTTGTTGTTAATAGATTGGAATTTCTTCCCCTGTTTATCTTTTTTAAAGATTTCGTCCTTCGACTCTATCTCCACTATTTCAATATCAATACCTTCCCCATTATTGTGGATCCTACTAAGAGCATCGGCTACGACATTCTGTTGCCCTTTTATGTGAAATATTTTGAAAGGTAGACTTACAATTCTCTCTAACCATCTTCCCAATTTGCCTAACTTTCGGAAATGTGTAAGAGACCATGATAAAGCTTGATTATCTGTAAGCAAGTAAAAGGGTTGTACCTCTAAGAATTTATAAAATTTTTCGATGCTAAGAACAATGGCTAAAGTTTCTTTTTCGTATACTGAAAGAGCTCTCTCTGAATCTGTGAATTTCTTTGAAAAGTAGGCTACTGGTTTCTTTTGATCGGCTTCATTTTTCTGTAACAAGCATGCACCAACGCCATGCTCACTGGCATCTGTCATCAGATAGAAAGGCTTGTTGTAATCTGCTATTGCTAAACAGGGAGGATTAGATATACAATTTTTTAAGGTGTTAAAACTTTTCTCACAGTCTTCCGTCCACTGGAATTTAACTCTTTTCTTCCTTAACTCGTTCAATACACTAGCAATTTTGGCATAATCTTTAATAAAACTACTGAAAAATGACACCATGCCGATAAATCTAGACACTTCCTTAGCATTTTTTGGTCTAGGAAAATTTTTTATTGAATTTGTTCTTTCTGGATCGATTTTAATTTGATTATGGCTCACTTTATTGCCCAAGAAATTAATCTCTTTACACACAAATTTTGCCTTGCTCAAATTTACAGTTAAGTTATTTTTACTCAATCTACTAATTACCTCTCTAACATGTTTCAGATGTTCTTCTAAACTATTACTATATATAAGGATGTCATCAACAAAGTTTAACATGTATTTAAACTTAATATCGCTAAAAATTCTTTCTATATACGAGCTTAATATTCCACTGCCTACATGCAAACCATATGGAATTCTCGTATAATTGTATTGACTAAAAGGTGTTGAAAACGCGGTATATTTTTTGCTATTTTCGGTAAGCGGTATCTGGTGGAAACTGTTACAAAGATCAATACAACTAAAATACTTAGCATTACCCAGATAT
>JBAIZL010000006.1:115610468-115622968 GCA_036971475.1 Prosapia bicincta
TTTAGCGAAACATTGCAAATTATTTAATGGAAGGTTTACACTCTATATAATTTGTTGAACAATCGTGCGCTAGAAATGTACACAAGTTATTTTTTAACGTACTGGAATTAAAACATTTTTAACAATATAACAAGTAATGTTCTATAAGAAAAAGGTTTAAGTCAATTCCTACTCGGGTCAACATGAAAATATTTATTGTAGTTACGCCTTGTTAAATAATTACAATAATTATAAATATGTATATACATATAACAGAATCACAATATTAAGTGACCAAGTATAAAGCAAAATTAATTAGTTAAATTTAATTAATAAATTATTATTTGAAAATACTGTATTGCCATCAAGTTTCATGCACTACAAGTTCAAATAAGTGTATTTGAACTTAAATGAGTGAATAAAAAGTTTTTATTTACAATGAAATTTGAACAAGATATACAAATGTAGGCTACATCAGGAGAGTGTGAACTAATAGAAGGAATTGTACTAGCACCACATAACAGCATTATATTTCGCTTATTTTTCATATTCTATGCATAAACAAGATTACATATTCTTCAGAAATATTACTCCATCGTAGATGAAATAATATTTGGTTGGAACTTTATCCGGAATCTCCCCCTGCTCTGACTGACACATTGACACTGGACCCAAACCCTGAAGTCCCCCGGGAAATTGCTCCTGTCTATCTCCCTTTCCTTTATATCCATCTTTTCCTCCTCTTTTTGCTTTATGTTTCCTCAGTCCAGCTGATTTATGTATCTCTGACGTCCATTTCCCGACTGTTTTTCAGCAACCTACAAATCCTGCCATGATAAATGTTAGCTTTTATGGTCTACGTTTCCACGATGTCTAATACATTGCTATCTTCTCTCAAGGAACCGACAGACAATATAACATTGTAAAAAATGTAAACACTATAATTTTTGTATCTTGTAAAATTATAATTAAGATTAAATACCAATATATATTCAAAATGTTTTTATAACTTTACAGCAGTGGCGGAATTAAGGGGTACTTTGAGAACTAAGCCCCATCAAAACATGTAAAAATAAAAACCTTTCTATTATAAAATAACACTATACATTTATAATAAAATGCTATCACTAAAATAAATTGCGTTCAGCCTTTTGTGAAACGTTTATCTGCCCTGTAAAACTAATTAAATCTAATTAATGAATTAATATTTAAAAAAACTACTTACATAAAGTATCATCCACTAAAGGTTTTAAAAAATGTATTTGAACTTGAGTAAATGAATAAAAAGTATTATAAACTTTTGAAAAGTCGAACATGATATATAAATTTATGTATGGAAGAATGTGAATTAATAGTAGGAACTGAAATAATCGATACTGATGGGCTTTATATTACGTAAATAATTATTTCGATTATTTTTTGTAGCTCGTGCATCGGTCAATTTGACATTTTATAAGGGAAGAAATGAAAATACCCCAAGGAAGCGTTGTTAGCGCTCTGCATTCTTTGGGAACAGATGCTTTCTGTTTGCACAGGATAAACCCAGTCGCTTCGTAATGAGAATCCTACCTTGTTTGACAAATGGATTTTCCTGTTTGGTGCAGCCCTTGAAATCTGACCTTTGTTGGATTCCTTTGATTCTGACCCGCTATGGCCTTTGGAGAGTTTTATCGTACAATGGACGTTTTAGTTGTTAAGATAATCAGGTGTAAGTAATGGGTCCAGTTGTTAAAGGTTCGTCTAGTTCCTTGCATGCGGGAAGAAATTGTGTGGTAGCATCTCTTAGTTCCAATCTTAATATTACGAATGAAATGTAATCCTTGCAGTTTTTGTGATGTACATCTTGGGGGTTTTTCTTATAAATTATTCTTTGTCCGTAAATTACAAATTTACGTCTTAACTGACAGCATTGAACAATGCACTGACCTTGTGCAAAACGCGTTTGCTGAAAACAATCAAGTAGTGGTTTTTATGCAAAGTGATAGCAGAAGTGTAATGAAATATAATCGTTTATAGATATAAAAAGTGTAAACAGTTACTATTTATTAGGAATACACTGTGGTCGGGTATTAATAATATATACTAAAAAAACCTCTTAATTACAACACCTTTTTATTTTACCTTTATGTACATTTCAGTTACCAAGTAACCATCCTCAGAAGGATAACTACTCAGTATTTGTATGTTATTCCTCTGAGGATGGTAACTGAAACGTACGTAAGAGTAAAATAAAGTTTTGTGGTTAAGAGATTTTTTATTATTATTGTGTGTAAACAGTTTACTGGTAATTTTTGGAAAATGGAAATGATATAACAAAAATAGTGATGAATATTATGAGAGCTCACTGAAAATCTCACTACACACTGACTTATTAAAGAATTTTAAGTAGTAGCCAATCACTTATGAAGGTGATATTGTCGACAAAACTAGTGTGTAATGAGATTTTAAATGAATTTTTTAAATGTTTACCGTTGTGAGTTGTTCACACTACGTTCTATTTAATTAAATTTAAAATAGTGTATTAACTTGAAATATATCTAAAAATATTATATAAATCAAAGCAACTGAGGATATTCAAAAAACAGAATTATTTATTAAATTACGAAATATATTTTTTATTTATGCATAATAAAATTTAATAAATAATTCTTGTATTTGAATATCCTCATCTTTTGATTATAATACACGATATATATATATATATATATATATATATATATATATATATATATATATAATATAGATCAGATTATTCATTTTTGATGATGTTGGTACTGTTTATCAACGAAAAGCTTTGAATATAAATTAATAAATATTAATGTATTTGAATAACCTATGCTGTATATATATATATATATATATATATATATATATATATATACACACACACACACACTCACAAGTATTTCCAATTACTTTGATTTACTTGAAATATATTTCCAATTTCGTAAAATGCAGAAAGTTGAGAGAGAAATGTTCTGTAACCTATATTCGTGACCGGAAAGGATAAAATAAAGTTTCTATTTGTGTTTCTTGATGATATTTCAGAGTATAAAACATAAGTTCTTTGTAAGTTGAAGCTTTTATTGTTGGTCGCTATCGTCGCTAAGAGGCATATTTTTGCACCTCAAGCGACAGTGGATATCATTTGTGAAGGTTTATTATTAACCTTCAAAAATTTTAAAACTAGATAATAAATATTTTAAACAAAGTAGATGTTATTATTTCAACAATGATATTTTCAAAATATTCCCTACATTTTCATACGAGGTAGAACGTTGCACTTAGGGGAAATGTAAGGGGTAAAATGCACGCCAGGTACAACAAAGGTTTACTATAAAGCGAAACGTGTTCTGCGCTGAAGTATTTTTTTCATTTCGTTGTGTAGACGCACGAGCATATGCAGGTAGACTGTAATATACTTTATATGAGAAATATAACTCTGGCGAAAGCATTGTACGTATTGTATGTAGGGACAACAAATGCCGCTTTATTAGATCCGACTCTGCCACGTAAGCCCGGAGTTACGTTCTATTCCTTCGTTATTAACACCAATAAAGCACATTATCGGAGTCGGAGCAGATTTTTGTTTAAGATATGCTACGTAATTAACTTGTATCGTGCAGGTGAAATTCAAGCATCGGCCGAGGCGTGTTTTAAGCAAAGGAAGCGATCGGCGACCGTGCCACAGGTTAGACACCTAACATTGCATGCTCAAGGCTATTTTAAAACAACCCCGCACTTGTTAATAAAGTTATTAGCATTAACTACATATTTTGTCTTAAGAGCGAGGATGTATTAACGGGGTTTACTACACGTAGTTTAGTTTTACAACTACCGTGTGCGCCAAAATAAACAGTACTGAAACCGTTGTAATAATTTATTTTAACTCATTTTATTTACAAGTTTTACAAACATGTAGTAAAATGAATCTAAATTGGTTACATTCGGGTATAAACGTGTTGTATGCGACCTCCGTTCAATTTGAGGCAAAACTCGTGCCGTTCTTGAAGATTTTGCATCATTTTTATTGAAGGGCGGTTGTTTCAGGCTCATTATACACACGGCTATTTTTCCTTGTAGTTAGTGGGTTTCTACGTAATCATAGCGTTACTAGGCGGGTTTTTGTGAAATTGTTCTTGAAAACGTAATCCAGAGTGTGACCAACTTGGTCCACCCGCATGTCCAATTTCAAATAAGCGATAACCATGCTCTACAATAAAAGGTTCCTCTGCAGTAGTTAGCATCATGTCAGCAAAAACCTAACCTAACCTGAAATGAAAAATCGCCACATGTGATCGAGGGGGTAACTGTACAACTGATTCGGTTTCAGTATAGCTTATTTTGGTGCATTCGGTATTTTTGCTCAATATTTTTAGATTAAACACAATTGAGTAATACTTACGAATTTGTATCACTAAGACTTATCTAATGCGTTTTCTTTGTACGTAAGAAGTATCACCTGTTAGCTGTTCTTTTACCATAGTTTTTGTCTATGAAACTGTATATTTTGTGATATCGGGTCAGTTAATATCTCTTAGAGGACAAAAGGTTGATTGGACAATTTTTTCTGAAATAAAATTAGAAAGGTATTTGGATTTCGACAAGTTAGATAACGGATCGTCGATATACCACAGGGTTTGCCCAGTTCAAATAACTGCTAAAATTATGCAACTGACGATGTGTACTCGTGGAAACCAAAAGATAGACTCTCCCAGTGAAATAGAAGAGTGGAAGTGGGACGACATGCCTAAAGCTGGGGTTAACCATTGGACGTTAGAAATCTGTCCTGTTTTATTCACCTGACAAAAGATACAGAAAAGTATGATATTTTATACGTCCTGCTGCAAGTCCAGTAAGACGAGTAACATCCTGTACCAACATCTCAAACAGTGTTATAAGCGATCGTGGAGTACAGCATGAAGCATGTTGGCTGTCTAGAGGTGGGAGGGTGGATACGTGAGGAAATCAAGAGATTAGTAAGAGAACACGTAGTTATAAGCGATCGTGGAGTACATCATGAAGCCTGTTGGCTGTCTAGAGGTGGGAGGGTGGATACGTGAGGAAATCAAGAGCTTAGTAAGAGAACACGTAGTTATAAGCGATCGTGGAGTACAGCATGAAGCCTGTTGGCTGTCTGGAGGTGGGAGGGTGGATACGTGAGGAAATCAAGAGTTTAGTAAGAGAACACGTAGTTATAAGCGATCGTGGAGTACATCATGAAGCCTGTTGGCTGTCTAGAGGTGGGAGGGTGGATACGTGAGGAAATCAAGAGCTTAGTAAGAGAACACGTAGTTATAAGCGATCGTGGAGTACAGCATGAAGCCTGTTGGCTGTCTAGAGGTGGGAGGGTGGATACGTGAGGAAATCAAGAGATTAGTAAGAGAACACGTAGTTATAAGCGATCGTGGAGTACAGCATGAAGCCTGTTGGCTGTCTGGAGGTGGGAGGGTGGATACGTGAGAAAATCAAGAGATTAGTAAGAGAACACGTAGTTATAAGCGATCGTGGAGTACAGCATGAAGCCTGTTGGCTGTCTAGAGGTGGGAGGGTGGATACGTGAGGAAATCAAGAGTTTAGTAAGAGAACACGTAGTTATAAGCGATCGTGGCGTACAGCACGAAGCCTGTTGGCTGTCTAGAGGTGGGAGGGTGGATACGTGAGGAAATCAAGAGTTTAGTAAGAGAACACGTAGTTATAAGCGATCGTGGCGTACAGCACGAAGCCTGTTGGCTGTCTAGAGGTGGGAGGGTGGATACGTGAGGAAATCAAGAGTTTAGTAAGAGAACACGTAGTTATAAGCGATCGTGGAGTACAGCATGAAGCCTGTTGGCTGTCTAGAGGTGGGAGGGTGGATACGTGAGGAAATCAAGAGTTTAGTAAGAGAACACGTAGTTATAAGCGATCGTGGAGTACATCATGAAGCCTGTTGGCTGTCTAGAGGTGGGAGGGTGGATACGTGAGGAAATCAAGAGCTTAGTAAGAGAACACGTAGTTATAAGCGATCGTGGAGTACAGCATGAAGCCTGTTGGCTGTCTAGAGGTGGGAGGGTGGATACGTGAGGAAATCAAGAGCTTAGTAAGAGAACACGTAGTTATAAGCGATCGTGGAGTACAGCATGAAGCCTGTTGGCTGTCTAGAGGTGGGAGGGTGGATACGTGAGGAAATCAAGAGTTTAGTAAGAGAACACGTAGTTATAAGCGATCGTGGAGTACATCATGAAGCCTGTTGGCTGTCTAGAGGTGGGAGGGTGGATACGTGAGGAAATCAAGAGTTTAGTAAGAGAACACGTAGTTATAAGCGATCGTGGCGTACAGCATGAAACCTGTTGGCTGTCTAGAGGTGGGAGGGTGGATACGTGAGGAAATCAAGAGTTTAGTAAGAGAACACGTAGTTATAAGCGATCGTGGAGTACATCATGAAGCCTGTTGGCTGTCTAGAGGTGGGAGGGTGGATACGTGAGGAAATAAAGAGCTTAGTAAGAGAACACGTAGTTATAAGCGATCGTGGAGTACAGCATGAAGCCTGTTGGCTGTCTAGAGGTGGGAGGGTGGATACGTGAGGAAATCAAGAGCTTAGTAAGAGAACACGTAGTTATAAGCGATCGTGGAGTACAGCATGAAGCCTGTTGGCTGTCTAGAGGTGGGAGGGTGGATACGTGAGGAAATCAAGAGCTTAGTAAGAGAACACGTAGTTATAAGCGATCGTGGAGTACAGCATGAAGTCTGTTGGCTGTCTAGAGATGGGAGGGTGGATACGTGAGGAAATCAAGAGTTTAGTAAGAGAACACGTAGTTATAAGCGATCGTGGCGTACAGCATGAAACCAGTTGGCTGTCTAGAGGTGGGAGGGTGGATACGTGAGGAAATCAAGAGTTTAGTAAGAGAACACGTAGTTATAAGCGATCGTGGAGTACATCATGAAGCCTGTTGGCTGTCTAGAGGTGGGAGGGTGGATACGTGAGGAAATCAAGAGCTTAGTAGGAGAACACGTAGTTATAAGCGATCGTGGAGTACAGCATGAAGCCTGTTGGCTGTCTAGAGGTGGGAGGGTGGATACGTGAGGAAATCAAGAGATTAGTAAGAGAACACGTAGTTATAAGCGATCGTGGAGTACAGCATGAAGCCTGTTGGCTGTCTGGAGGTGGGAGGGTGGATACGTGAGGAAATCAAGAGATTAGTAAGAGAACACGTAGTTATAAGCGATCGTGGAGTACAGCATGAAGCCTGTTGGCTGTCTGGAGATGGGAGGGTGGATACGTGAGGAAATCAAGAGCTTAGTAAGAGAACACGTAGTTATAAGCGATCGTGGAGTACAGCATGAAGCCTGTTGGCTGTCTGGAGGTGGGAGGGTGGATACGTGAGGACATCAAGAGCTTAGTAAGAGAACACGTAGTTATAAGCGATCGTGGAGTACAGCATGAAGCCTGTTGGCTGTCTGGAGGTGGGAGGGTGGATACGTGAGGAAATCAAGAGATTAGTAAGAGAACACGTAGTTATAAGCGATCGTGGAGTACAGCATGAAGCCTGTTGGCTGTCTGGAGGTGGGAGGGTGGATACGTGAGGAAATCAAGAGATTAGTAAGAGAACACGTAGTTATAAGCGATCGTGGAGTACAGCATGAAGCCTGTTGGCTGTCTGGAGGTGGGAGGGTGGATACGTGAGGAAATCAAGAGATTAGTAAGAGAACACGTAGTTATAAGCGATCGTGGAGTACAGCATGAAGCATGTTGGCTGTCTAGAGGTGGGAGGGTGGATACGTGAGGACATCAAGAGCTTAGTAAGAGAACACGTAGTTATAAGCGATCGTGGAGTACAGCATGAAGCCTGTTGGCTGTCTGGAGGTGGGAGGGTGGATACGTGAGGAAATCAAGAGATTAGTAAGAGAACACGTAGTTATAAGCGATCGTGGAGTACAGCATGAAGCCTGTTGGCTGTCTGGAGATGGGAGGGTGGATACGTGAGGAAATCAAGAGATTAGTAAGAGAACACGTAGTTATAAGCGATCGTGGAGTACAGCATGAAGCATGTTGGCTGTCTAGAGGTGGGAGGGTGGATACGTGAGGACATCAAGAGCTTAGTAAGAGAACACGTAGTTATAAGCGATCGTGGAGTACAGCATGAAGCCTGTTGGCTGTCTGGAGGTGGGAGGGTGGATACGTGAGGAAATCAAGAGATTAGTAAGAGAACACGTAGTTATAAGCGATCGTGGAGTACAGCATGAAGCCTGTTGGCTGGCTGGAGGTGGGAGGGTGGATACGTGAGGAAATCAAGAGCTTAGTAAGAGAACACGTAGTTATAAGCGATCGTGGAGTACAGCATGAAGCCTGTTGGCTGTCTAGAGGTGGGAGGGTGGATACGTGAGGAAATCAAGAGTTTAGTAAGAAAACACGCAGTTATAAGCGATCGAGGAGTACAGCATGAAGCCTGTTGGCTGGCGGGAGGTGGGAGGGTGGATACGTGAGGAAATCAAGAGTTTAGTAAGAGAACACGTAGTTACAATGCAAAAATATGGTTGAAAATAAAGAAATAATTAAGTTGAATTCGTTACATGAGCATTTTTGTTATTTTGGCATCTTTGTGAACATTTTTTATTGCAATTAAAAGAATTAAACATTTTAAAAATGTATGCAATACTAGCTTACACGTCGCACGTTGCCGCGATATCAGAAGGAAGGAAACTTGTTATATTAAATCATTCAACGTAAATTGTAATTTTTATTGAAAGTAAATGTTTACATCATGGGAATTTTCAGTGTTTTTTTTATTAATTGGAGTGCTTTTTGATAGTTACATCTCCCAGTACGATTCTTCTCTACTTTTAAATTTAAAGAATCGTATTAATGAATTCTATCTTGTAGCTGGGGTTACTGAAAAACCGCTATAGCCACAGCCCATTATGTACGAAATCATTGGACATCATAGATTACTAAATTCCGATCAGTATTTTTAGGACTTGAACGTAAAAATAATAACCTAATCGTATCTTTCTCAAAACAAAATGATTTAGTATAATTCTATATTTATTACATTCAATTAAGACTTAACGCACAAGAAGTAAAATCATTTTTTAATTCTTAAATTCATTTGGTGAGATTTAATTGATAAATTATTAAATTTATTAACTTATAAATTAAAGATATTTTCAATTCATTTGTCCTGTACAATTTAAACCAACAACGTGCAGTAAATAAGTTAAAATAACCTTTGTTTTTAACAGCTATTATCAAACTAACCTAAATACAAAAAATGGCTTATAAAATCATATTAACGCTTAGCTTGTCAGCTGTACGCAATTACCGCCATCTACCTGTCAATAGTGCACCTAGTAGTTCGATTTAAATGTGAGTGAATGCTCTGTCACAAATCTAGTTGCGCAATTACAAATAATGGAAAAAGCACACAAAATCTAAAACGCTATCGCAACGCTGCCTACTGGATCAAATTGTGAATCCAAACCATTCTCGAATAAACCCAATCACGTACACAAAATTTCATTAAAATCTGTCAAGCCGTTTAGGACAATGGTCCCTATATCAGGTTTGCGGCTTATACCCAGCTTAAAAAACAAAATAAATATCCTAGCGTCCTATAAAGAACAATTGTTTTTTGTAGAGAAAATTGTTTAAAAATCCGTAAATTGTAGGTCATCAGTAAATACATTTTTTGTATATAGAGGGGTTAAACGCATGGCGGGGAATCCTTCACTCTAACTTTTTTCTATTTGTATGAGTTATTTTGTTTAAGCAATAACCGTATTAATTACTTTTACAATCTTTGGAGCCTTAACTATCTTTTTGTACAAAAAGTTACTCTAGTTTATTAATAGGTAAAGTGAGTTGAAATTGTTATTTAAGTCCTTCTAAATTAACGTCTATGTTGACATATAAAACTAATAATTTATAAGTTAAATGATATATATATATATAATACGTTTTCTTGTTTAATAATTTAAAACAACATAGGTTATTCAAATACAAGAATATTTTAATTTTCATTCCTGATGATGTTGGTACTGTTTGCCAACAAAAAGCTTTGAATATAAATTAATAAATATTCTTGTATTTGAATAACCTATGTTGTTTTAAAAAAAAAAATATATATATATATATACCACGAAATCAAAAATCAATGTTTCTAACGTGAAAGAATAACACCGTTACGCTCAATGGAGGAGGGATTCTTAGCCAAAACCACTTTAAACTGTCGTTGTATGTCACTATCGTCCCAAGATCATCTGAATTGGATTATTCTGGTGTGTGATGGATAAAGGGAAGAAGTCCTCGAGTTCCACTAAAATATCACCGCACGTTTAGCAATACAGTGGAACCCTCCAAATCCGAACTAATTGGGGCTATAACCTGTTCGAATTTGGAAAAGTTCGGATTTGCCGAAGAAGTTCGGATTTGCTGTGTATTTTGCATTTGACACAAGTGCTTTTTTTATTAACGAACAATATTAGAGCATTCATTATATATTTCTGTATCAAAAAGTTAGCAGTTTTGCAGTGCTAAAAGTCTTTGGAACAACGCCATCGCGCAAAAGTTTCTGAGAATGAAAAAATTAACGAGGCTGTATTTTTATGGTTTACACAAGTGAGGCAGAATTTACTGCTAGCAATGGATGGTTGGATAGATAGAAGAGAAGGCACGTAATTACACAACTAACGGTAAGTGGGGAGAAGCTATCAGCTGATGATCTTGCTGCAAAAGAATATTTAGACGAATTTCATAGATTTGATTTTGTCTGGAAATTACTCACCCCAGCAAGTGTATAATGCCGACAAGACGGGATTGAGTTTTAAAGCCCTTCCCACTAAAAGTCTTACTTCTAAAGAGAGATATTTGCGCCAGGCTTTAAAACAAGCAAACATCGAGTTTTAGCCTATAGTAACTCCGCGGGAACAAATAAGCTACCATTAACGGTGATTGGAAAATCCGCCAAGCCACAAATCCTTAAAAATATGAACTTGAATGCTCTCCATGTTCATTACAGAAATCAGTGTAAGGCGTAGATGACTGGTAATACTTTCAAGGAGTGATTGAAAAATTAATTTGTTCCTTCAGTAACAAAATTTAACGAAAAAATGGACTGCCACCAAAAGTTCTACTTTGATAGACAATGCTTCATTAAGTTTTAGAAACTTTTTTAAAAATTGGTTTTTATCAAATCATGTTCAGATTTCGCGGGGGCTCGGATTTGAGAGATTCTACTGTTTTACAAAATTAACTACAAAAGTGGTGAATCCCAGCAGCGCGTATAACGAACTGTTAAATACAAAAATGTGTGTTTTCGGGAATATTTAGCATACATTTTTTTTTTTTAATATAAGGTACGAACAATTAGATAATGTGTTTATTTTCTTTATACATTAAGTACCGTGGCTTAGTACTTTATAAGTAGTAACCTAATAGATTAAATACGCTTAAAACTTGAACTGTTTAAGAGAAAAAAAACGTTTAACTCAATTTTAAATGTACACGCCTGTACATTTAATTTTGATTCCTGTAATTTTAATTTAGTCCTTTTTAATTTTAGTCTTGTAATTTATTTCTCTTTAATAAATACATAAAACCTATTAAACACAAACTTTCTTTATTTTACTCTAATGTACATTTCAGTTACCAAGTAACCATCCTCAGAGGGATAACATACAAAGACTCTTTGTATTTTATCCCTCTGAAGAGGCTTACTTGGTAATAAAAATGTATCTAAGGGTAAAATAAAGAATGTTTATGGTTAAGAGGTTTTTTGTATTTATTATTAGGTTCAACCACAGTATATTTCTAATAAATAGTTATTTTTCTTTGCTGTGATCCAAATTATTGAATAACGCCCCTATCCTATCTAATCGCATTATATACACTGTATTATTTATTAATTAAGTTTACTCGTTGATCTACACAGGTTTATAATTTCAACAATTCCTCTTGTTTCAGGATTGCCGCAGGTGAACATGGCGAGGAGGATACATTGACGGCGGCCCAAGGCTGCCGTGCCTCGACCATGGGACTTGCCGTTCTGATCCTTCTCTCGCTAGCAGCTGCAGCCCATGCAGAACAAGGTAAGAGACCGAGTCGCATTTATTCAGGTTTTGTACCATTGTTGTGGGTTATGTAGAGAGATAGAATATGATTGAAAACAAAGGTATAAATAAATGTAACCATCGCGGTTGTCACTGCGCCTCATCTTCGACATGCCCGAGCGGCGTAAGGGACTTGTTTGAAGGGCCGATGGATGTCCGTAACCGCAGATTGTACAGCTCGGCTCAGAGCGTGGGATTGTAAGAAAGTATAGAACCGATATTTTGTTTCATTTTATTGCATGGCAGATACATCAGTTTTGTGCCGGTACAACATTATTCGAGCATGTTTTTTCTTCCAGCAATTTATCACCCAAATCGAGTATTGGATTAAATTCGATAATTTCTGTATCCTGAGTTAATCGAGTTTATATTAAAAGCCCTCCGTAGTGGAGAAGAATAAACTTGTATAACAATGTAGTTGAGTTACTTTTTCAATT
>JBAIZL010000006.1:115627968-115727968 GCA_036971475.1 Prosapia bicincta
AACTAAAGTACACGAACTTTAACTAACTAAAGTACACGAACTTCAACTAACTAAAGTACACGAACTTCAACTAACTAAAGTTCTCGGACTTCAACTAACTAAAGTACACGAACTTCAACTAACTAAAGTACACGAATTTTAACTAACTAAAGTACACGAACTTCAACTAACTAAAGTTCTCGGACTTCAACCAACTAAAGTACACGAACTTCAACTAACTAAAGTACCCGAACTTCAACTAACTAAAGTACACGAACTTCAACTAACTAAAGTACACGAACTTTAACTAACTAAAGTACACGAACTTTAACTAACTAAAGTACACGAACTTCAACTAACTAAAGTACACGAACTTCAACTAACTAAAGTTCTCGGACTTCAACTAACTAAAGTACACGAACTTCAACTAACTAAAGTACACGACTTTTAACTAACTAAAGTACACGAACTTCAACTAACTAAAGTTCTCGGACTTCAACCAACTAAAGTACACGAACTTCAACTAACTAAAGTACCCGAACTTCAACTAACTAAAGTACACGAACTTCAACTAACTAAAGTACACGAACTTTAACTAACTAAAGTACACGAACTTCAACTAACTAAAGTTCTCGGACTTCAACTAACTAAAGTACACGAACTTTAACTAACTAAAGTACACGAACTTCAACTAACTAAAGTACACGAACTTCAACTAACTAAAGTTCTCGGACTTCAACTAACTAAAGTACACGAACTTCAACTAACTAAAGTACACGAATTTTAACTAACTAAAGTACACGAACTTCAACTAACTAAAGTTCTCGGACTTCAACCAACTAAAGTACCCGAACTTCAACTAACTAAAGTACACGAACTTCAACTAACTAAAGTACACGAACTTTAACTAACTAAAGTACACGAACTTCAACTAACTAAAGTTCTCGGACTTCAACTAACTAAAGTACACGAACTTCAACTAACTAAAGTTCTCGGACTTCAACCAACTAAAGTACACGAACTTCAACTAACTAAAGTACCCGAACTTCAACTAACTAAAGTTCTCGGACTTCAACTAACTAAAGTACCCGAACTTCAACTAACTAAAGTACACGAACTTCAACTAACCAACGTGCACGGACTTCTACTGATAGAAATTTTGCGGGTTATAGTTTTGCCGTTCCACAGTGGTTCATCGTACAACTTGAAGTTAATAAATGTTAAGTAATATCTCTGTAAATAAGTAAACTTAGTAATTTTTATAACTACCTTTAAATTGTTTTTCACAATGCAACGGTTTAACTTTATTGTTATTAAAGTAGATGTAATGCAGCAATATTACTTGGTTTGATTAGACCATAGATCGTAAAGTATCTTATTATAATATTAAATAGTCGGAAAGGCAATAAGATAGCCCGCAATATTTCTTTCAGTTGAAGTCCATGTTCTTTGGTTAGTTGAAGTACAATCACTTTGTACTGAAAGACATATATAACCGACGTTTTAACGTGTAGGCTTAGTATTTAAGATACACAGAAACCTACCCGTTGCATTTGCCTTTAGTAACAGATATCTACACATTTCCCTCGTCCTTTATTCATTCACAATAAATTTTTAGTTTCGTCGGTGTGGTCGAACTGCGCAAGGCCGTTTTCAGAATTCAAGAGCTACTTACTGTAATTGGTCGGCGCTGGTGGTTCAGTCGAGGGTAGTGTCGAAATGCGCAGCCTACAAATCGTATCGTATGGCAAAAATGTAAAGTAAAAGTTATAACTTCTAATGAACATAAAAGTGTTTTTTACGTAATAAGAGTGGAGAGTTGTAATTGTAGGCAATTCCCATAGTAATTTTAAATGAAAGTGTAACATATAAAATCTGTGACCAAATCTATTCTCGTCATAATAAATAGCTCAAACTGTCGGGAAACAGTAAACCTGTTATAAATGTGTGAAATAACAATCCTTGCAACTTTTACCATTTGCATCTAATACTCTCTTCCTCAGAGGTGACTAAAAGACGGCTAGTAGGCCTGCGCACTTCGACCGCAGCCCCGTGGACCCATAAATAATCCTGTTACGAATAACTTGTCAGAAATACAAATGTTTTAATCACTTCTTAACGATTATTATATAAGAGTAGTATATAGATGATCTGTGTTGTTATATATTAAAAGTAAATATGTAAATTATTTACTCTAAAATGACTGACAATAACTCCGTGTAAATTTTAAAATATGTTTTAAATAAAGTGTATACATTTGCAATTTTAAAAATATAATCCAACGTTCTTCTGCCATTAGATGAATTAGTAGTTGGCAGTACAACTCCATGGGCAGATATAGAAAATGGAGGGAATGAAATTCCCATCGAATTATGTTTAGTGGTGAAATTTGTGTTAGATATAGCTATTTAAAGTTACTATTTTTTAGTTACTATTGTCGTCCTGGGTTATATTGTTAATTATAATAATTATATATTGCTACCGATATTATAGAATTACTTTGGTGTGAAATATAATTCCTGCCATAAAAACGTCCATTCATAAATGTTAATATTTCAATACAAAAATATATTTTAAATATTTCTTTTTTGAAGACTTCATAAAGAAATATTGTTAATGTTGAACAAAAAATGTCTAAGTGAATATTTCAATAGGCTTACATTCACTTATAGTTGAATAATTTCCACGATTAAAGGTTTATATCTCACAGAAACATATAAACGTTATCCTATCTAACTTGATTTTGCAAATTAAATGTTGATTAAACCTATGTTAATGCCTTTGAGCAAAAAAGATTTTAACGCTAGGAAATGTGATCTAAGTTTCCCTTCCTTCTGTTTTGTTTGTTATCGCGTAATCAGCAAGTATTCCAGAAGAGGGCACAGTGTCTGAAGACGAGTTTGTGTGCAGACATCCCCTCCATCGTAATACAATAGCTAAGGGGTGAGGGTGTTTGACCAGCTTGTTTTTAAAATGGCGGCTGAGCAACTGAGTACCTATAGTTATAACGGAACGTAAAATAATCAAAGGTAGTTGTTTCATTTTAATAAATGAGATTAAGTATTATTGTTTATGGTATTCCAGATTTGTTATATTTTGTGCACGAAAGTTAAAATTGTTGAGTATAGACGTATGATTGGTCTACTTGGCCCCTGTATAAGAATATTTAGGAGTATATGTGCATTGTAAAATTATTGTACGATGCAGGTGTTAGTATTACAAAAGAAAGCAATGCATTTCAGAAGGTGGAAATTCTGATTATACTAGATAAGACAGACTTCGACTAACAAAACACCTATTACTGCGGTTTTTGTTAACATTAATTTAAAACAAGCTTTAAGATAGTTCATCTCCATTCTAATTTACTCGCTACGTAGTGTCACTATATCGAAATAGCTATTCGATTATCACTATATTGATAAATCACTATAGGCTATATTGTTACTAGGCTATATCGAGAAATCACTATAGGCTATATTATTACTATAACGAGAAATCACTATAGTCTATATTATTCCTATATCGAGAAATCAGTATGTCGTAAATCACCATAGGCTCTGTTATTAATATATCGAGAAATCACTGTAGCCTATGTTATTATTATATCGAGAAATCACTATAGGCTTTTTATTACCACATTGAGAAATCACTATAGGTTATATTATTACTATATCGAGAAATCACTATAGGCTATATTATTACTATATCGAGAAATCATTGTAGCCTATATGTATTACTATATCAAGAAACCACTATAGGCTATATTATTACTATATCGAGAAATCACTATAGGCTATATTATGGCTATATCGAGAAATCACTATAGGTTATAATATTCCTATATCGAAAAATCTCTATGTAATATCACTATATCGAGAAATCACTATAGGCTATATTATTCTTATGTCGAGAAATCACTATATATTATCATCGTATCCAGATTGCTATATATATCTAACTATATCGAAAAATCACTATATAATATCACTATATCGAGAAATCACTATAGGCTGTATTATTACTATATCGAGAAATCACTATAGCCTATATTATCACTACCGATAAATCACTGATGGTTATATTGTTACTATATCGAGAAATCCCTATAGCCTATATTATTACTATATCGAGAAATCACTATTGTCTATATTTTTACTATATCGAGAAATCACTATTGTCTATATTATTATTATATCGAGAAATCACTATTGTCTATATTATTACTATATCGAGAAATCACTAGGCTATATTTTGCCTATATCGAGGAATCACTATATATTATCTCTGTGTAGAGAATGCTATATAGCCTAATACCCATATATCAGTAACTATATCGAAAAGTCACTAACTATATTCAGAAATCCCAATATATTAGGCCTATGAGTGTATCGATAAATCGCTATATAATATCGCTATTAATATCGCTATACGAGAAATCACTGTATAATATCGAGAAATCATTATATATATCGAAATCAAAATTACTTATATAAAACCCCATTAGTATTTCCCACACTAGTACTAACTTATAAATGACAATAGTTGACAATAAGAGTGATTAAAAAATGGCGGACGAAACCTCCCCGCCTTGGAAGCTTTCGCCACTGAAACAATTGTTCACCAATTACTTCTTCATAGTTCCAACACAAACTCTACTGAGAGATAGCTATAGTGTATAGTTTAACAATGTAAGAATTACTGATAACCCAATGATGCCACATGGAACTCCGAAACCATAAATAGTGGTTTCATTGTAAAATGATGTTTTTTAAACAATAAAATTATGCTTAAAGGGTTTTCTTACAATATGCTTTAAGTAGAATAAATATCGTAAGATACATTTCCCATTTGGGCTCTCATGAAAAATTTACAACCACCCCTGATAACTACAAAACTCTTAGAAATATTTTTAACTGGCTCATTTTTAAGGTATTAGAACGTATTTGAATTTTGACGCTTATTTTCTGCCATGAAAAATGGAAATACCGACTCGGAAAGCTTAAAAATAAGATTGAAATGCAAATACTTATCAACATAAAATGCTCAATTGAACTTAGAAAAGAATTCTTAAAGAAATTTTTCGCATTTGGGTTTACAGTAAACAAATCAAATCGGTTTCCAAATGTTTTCTAGATATTCTACACTTGTCTGCACTTTGGGCGAAATTACAACTTAAATTCCTTTCCATAAGCTGTGTTAAACTAGCATTTTAAGGACCTTTAAACGATTTATATGTGGAACGTAGATTTGTTTATTAAGCCATATGTTCTGGGAGAGAACACACGGTGAAGGGCTCTTCGGCAATATGTTTCTGTTCCCTTCTCCCGTTCTTTAATTTCAAGTGCTTTCTTCAGACATCTCTCATGTCTATATTATAGAGCTTGTCTTGCGGAAGTTTTTCTTTATGCGTTTCCCCCTACACATCTGCCGTCTTCGGAAGTTATTGAAAAGTAACTACCACGGGCGAAGCTCTCAAGGGAGGGGGGTGCAAGCTTTTGCTTGGTGCAGTATCTATGCAATATCGCCCTATTTGTGGTGGGAGCATAACACGCAAGAATTTTGTGAAAGCAATTGTTTTATTATAAAAGTATATTAATTTTTAATACATTAAAATTTTGTGTCAACCTCGTATTATTATTATTGTTATACAAAGAGATTATTTTACAAAAAGAACCAGAATATCAATTGCTATAATATAAGAATTTTTATGTTTTAAACATTCCGTTAGGTCGTCCTAATTTTTGACAAAGATTGGGCCAATCTGAATTCCTAAAATTTTAATGTTAATAAAAAAACGTTTAACAAGAAACAAGTAACATAAACATACTATTTGAAAGTAAACTCCTACTTAGGTCAATAAAGAAAAAAATTATTTTATTTACTTTTTATCATATTATAATGGGTTAATATAAATAAAATAACATAAGCTATGCGTTAAAACAGCTGTTCTACCACATAGGTTATAATATAAAAACAGCTTTTTTATGAAATCATATGTTATCACTTATTTTAAGCCAAAAGGGACGAAATAACTATATTGCATACCTTGCCCCTGTGAAAAGTTCTTCTTCAATATATTAATAAAAATAATTAATGAAATATAAATTCAATAAATTAATTAATATTTGAGAAAACTGTAACTATATCAATTATCATCCACTACAAAAAATTTCCAATTCTCAAAGAAAATATTGAAAAAATATTGAAACAATATTTTAAACCATAACAATGGTTAATATCTATAAGAATACAACACAGCCTCAATACAGAAACACGCATTTTGATACATAAGATGAAAGTTTCTATAAAGTTATGTTATTTACATGAAAGCTTCTATAAAGTTATGTGGGATGAAGCAACTGGTTAGCTAACGTTACAGTTATTCTTATTTTTCGAACCTAACCTATACGATCTTGCAATTTGCAACTACGTTATGTAAAAACACATTTCACTTTAAGAATGCACAATATACAAACAAGTTCACAGCACGACGACAGCAATATATTAGGCCTACGTTGACGACAATAGAGACAAACTTCCTTTACCTATAGTAAAATTGACGCTAGCACTTAAATTTTTTTTATCATACAGAAGTGCGTTTCTAAACTGAGGCAATTGTTAACCACTCTCTATGCTTTGAGAGGTATTGAAATTACTTTCTTCTCATTTAGAATGTGTTTTTGAATAAAATGCATAAACATAAAAATAGTTTCTTGCAGCAACATTTTACAAAGCAACTACTGACGTAAACTGATATTTTTAGTTTTCCAACAGTAATTTATGTCCTTCAAGATCCTAATACTGTAATCAGTAAAAAGCTTTTTTGTAGGTACTCCGTAATTTTAACTACGTGTACTCAATCAATATTATAGCACAGAAGCTATTGTCGTGTGTATATATATATATATATATATATATATATATATATATGTGTGTATATATATATATATATATATATATATATATATATATATACACACATATATATATATATATATATATATATATATATATATACATACATCATATATATATATATATATATATATATATAAACGGAATACAATATATGATATAGTTAAACATCAAACTATAATAGTTTTATAAATATATAAAGCGTACGCCACGCCGTTTTGCATTTGGCATCTAGGTCTAAAGGTTAGAAGCGCAAACCGAGATGCCTTCATATCACGGATAAGAAATTATTAAATTCTTTGTACCGTATGAGGGGGCAAACGGGAATATATTTAATATAGGTCGGTTGTTTAACAATCCTGCGTCGACAGTTCCTGGTATTTCGAACAAAAAAATTACGTTCTAAAATGTTATTATTTTGGTTACGTTTTAACATTTTACATTTATAAAAAAAAGAGATAGATTTACACCCTGGTCATTTATTCATAAGATGCCCCGTAAGACAGAACGCCTCATAAGAAAGCTTATTCTCTATTTAATGGGGGTGTAATTGTGCATTACAATTACCCATAACCATAATGACTACTGGGGACGGTAAGATCCACGATTTGGGCTATTACCGATTATGAATTTCATTACATCATGTAATTCCTGTGTATTGTTCAAGAATTTATATTCTTTAATTCGCCTATTAATTTAGTTATTCCTGCTAACATTTAATTAGACTGCATGGTACACTGATAATATAATCAGAATATATTTCAAGTGTTGTGACATCGTCTATCTTCATCAAACACTCAATATAAAACTTGCAGTTTTTGTGTTGTACATTTTGAGGATTTTGTATAAATTATAATTTTTTGTACTTACTGATTTATTATTAAAAAAAACGAACTAAACACATAGCCTATAAAAACGGATACAAACAAACCTTGATAGACAACATTATGCGCAACAAACAACGCACACATAACACTGCAAAAATAATAACCCAACAAACACAAAAATGCATAACACTTACATATCACGAAAACACATCACAAAAAATAGCTTCCTTGTTCCGCAAATTTAAATACAAAGTAGCATTCACAACATCCAACACAACCAAAAAACACCTACACAGTTCAAAAACACACCAGGATAAACACGACAGGGCAGGCGTTTATAAGATTGCATGCAACTGTCCCAGATTTTACATACGACAAACAAGAACATTTAGCACAAGATACAACGAACACTTAAAAAAGACATCCCAAATCAAATTTCGCCATACACATACAAAACACAATATAATCACAGTCATAGACACCAACCTAAATATCCTACACTACATCAAAAAAGCAACAAACGTAGCACATTAGAGAACTAAGAGATATATAAATACCATAAATACTATCCACAACACATTCTAAATGACAAAACACAGTTATAATCAAATACTATATTTGAGCACGTAATTAGCAACTATTCTATGAAGAATAACAGAAATAGACCACAGAACAGGAATACACCACAGACTCACACTAACACAGCACACCTGAGCAACAGTCAGTGGCTCACAGCATTGAATAATGCGCTGACCTAGGGAGAAACGCGTCTGCTGAATAAATCAGTAAGTAGTAGTTTTTTGCCAAGTTAATACAAAAACGTATAATCCAATAAACGTTTTCCTAATGACATAGGTAGTAGAACGTGTATGGCCTTCAATATTAAAACTTTTTTTTAAAATTTTTGTGCAGTTTTTAAAATAAAAACTTCTATAGCGAGGCCTACAAAAACTTATTGTATGGACATAAACATACAATTTCGCGACAGTATAATTTCCGTCAGGTTAGGTTCAACTCAATGTAACTTAAATGATAAAATATGATTTCATGCAACAGCTGATTTTGTGTTATAGGTTATATTATAGAACAGCTGTTTTACTCGTAGGTTATGTTACATTATTTATTGAACTTTGTGAAGGAAGAAGGTTATTATTAAATAGTTTTAAACAGTTAACGAAAAAAATTAATTTATTCTAATTTAATGAATCTCAATAAAAATAATTCAATTTAATGATAACAATAAGTTATTTATTTTAATCTAATTTTTTAAATCAAAACATTCTTCTGCGCGTCTGATACTTTTTAAAAACTTATTTAAAATGAATTTTTTTAAAGAATTGTATCAGTAAACATCTATGTGTTTTTTATTACCCATAATATTTTATTATTAATTACAATAAATAAGTCTTTATTAAATACATTTCTCAAATAAAGATATAGATATTGAATAAAAAATGTATCCATTTATATTTCATTAAACATTTTGTAAAACTTTTGCATTATTGTTTCGTATACAGTATTATAAAACAAATATTATAAAAAATATTTTAAAGTAAATTCCTTGTGAGGTTAACAAAAAAAATTCATTTAGTTACCCAAGAGCACTATTTATGAGATTGTGGGGTAACCATGGCAATAGTTTAAGATTGTAAAATGGAGGTTTCGACGACAACCACATGGGGGGGGGGGATATTTACACCTGATGGGAGGTGTTTATTTATATAGACCTTTAAGAAATATATTTTTAGGAATAGGAATAGTTGGCGCATTGCCAAGGCGCTAGACTTTGGAAATGAAGATTCTCAGTTCGAATCCGGCTGGACCACACAAATTTTATAATTTAATTATTGAATAAATATTTGAAAAAAAAACTAGTTTAACATCAGTTGTCATCCACTATAGGTTAAAAAGATGTATTTGAACTTGAATCGATGAATACAATCGTATTTTATAACGATTGAAAATTTGTATAAGGTATATATATATATATATATATATATATATATATATATATATATATATATATATATATATATATGAAGTATATATGCAACGGAAAAACAATGGATAACGTTAAATATCAAGAATATATATATATATATATATATATATATATATATATATATATATATACATACATCTTCCTAATCATTGAATGCGATTAGAGTTTGCGTGGTTTATATTTATATAAAATGTTCTCGACCAATGACTATATGTTTATACGAACCGACATGGCTAGTTAATCCACGGAAAAACATTAATTCCACTAGACAGAGATAAAACTCCGATTACCACATGGCTTTTAAAAGTGAAATTAATATACACCGACCCAAACTATTAATAATGCATCCTGTTGAAATTAAGAGAAAAAAATAGATCATCGTAGAAGGCGGTGTAGAAAAAGTACCGGAAACACGGGTCTAAATGAATAAATTTATGTGTTTGTGTTGATTCCATCTGTGGATTGCTTTTTGCCATCGCGACCTCTTGAGTGATAACATCGCGACCTTTGTCACTATCTTGGATAGATCGCGCTTTAATTGTGTTTCACATTTCAACTCTTGATGAATTTATGTTTTCCTCTTATTGTTCACACGTCTATAGCGAGCTGTTGGACAAAAGCAATGTTTTCTGAGATTGCTGATGGTGTGCAGTTCAAACTGTTGCCGTCATCAAATGCAGTCTAATTCGATTCCTTCTATTAGCTCGCACTCGCCTTATATATATCGTTTTCAAGCTTTCAATCGTTGATAAACCTTTTATTCATCCACTCAAGATCAAATACATGTTTTTAAATTTGGAGTGTATGGCACTTGATGTTAACGCAGTTTTTTTTCCAGATATTAATTCATTAATTAACTTTAATAATGAATTAATTTTAGTTTTAAATTAGAGAAAAACTTTTCACAAATGAAGTAAGGTATGCAATATAATTTCGTCACACTTGGTTTAAAATAAGTGATAACATATGATTTTATAAAACAGCTGATTTTATGTTGTAGGTTATATGGTAGAGTAGCCTTTCTAACGCATAGATTATTTTACTTTATTTGTAACGTGTAAAAAGTAACTAAAATAAATTTCTTTGTTGACCTAAGTAGGAATTTAATTTAATTTGTTGTCTATATTTCTACAAATGTTAACAGATAAAATGTACATTGTATATAGGAGGGACATGGAATTTTCTTGGAAAGCAGTTGAGCATTACAATGAAAATATTGGAAAGAACCCCAATACCACAAAAATAATAAAAAATAACAAATAAAACAAGTCACTTAAGATTAAATCCTTATGTACATTACGATGACGTCATCATCAGAGGGTCTTATTACAAAATTACAATCTAGCAAACAAGAAGTTACAAACTACAGTAGAGTGATAACTAGAACCACTCTAGTTTGAACTTCTTGTTTGCTAGATTGCAATTTTGTAATAAGACCCCCTGATGATGATGACGTGGTCATCGAAATGTACATAAGGGTTTAATCTTAAGTAACTTGTTTTATTTGTTATTTTTTATTATTTTTTTGTGGTGTTGGTGCTTTTTTCCAATATTTTCATTGTCATATATTGTACCACTGTGCTCTTGATATTGTGTATCAGTTGAGCATTGTATAAGTTATTTATTGCAATAGGCTAGAATAAAATATTTATTTATAGCATTAGCAGATTTTCCATTATTATTATCCTCGTTATATGCTTCTAAGACGATGTGGTAAATTGATCATCTAAGTAATCGGAAGGGTAAAAATTTCGAATTTTGACGACCTAATTGTGTATAAAAAAATTATAAAATGGAAGATTATGAAATCGCTACCCTTTCTGACCCGGAGCTATTCTTCTCCAAGACGAAAAAACAAAAATATGTTAAAAATGCATTAAAGAAATTTCCAACAGACAAGTAGGACATGGCTTTCGTTGGCATAATAAACTCCGCTCCTTTTGCTGTGTCAACGGTGTAACAGTGTAGTGTTGTGACGTCAAACAAAAGTCGTTGCAATACCATTCCTTAGTTATTCTGCTTTTGTTATTTGAATATTTGCAAAAAAAGCTATCGTCGAAGTTTCGATAATTTAGCAGCGGTATTGGAAGTTTGCAACTGCAAAAGTACACCGCTTTACAAATCGATACCAACATCGCCAACAGTTCTCCTTACAACTGTGCAACATTATTGCGAGATGGAGTCAAATATTCAACCGTTTTATTTTCTGTAGACAAGTTGTATTTCGGTTACTTGGTGCCGAAATTGTAACAAGTTTCAAAGCCTTTGTCTGAACTAAGTGTCTTATTTAAAAGTTTGTTATTTACTTCTGTAAACATTCATGAAAGAGTGCAAAATATATTTATCCCAAAAATAAAATTGTTATTGACAGACATAATTTTTTTGCTTGCGTGTACGCGGAACGATATTGGAAAAAAGTAGGGATGGCCCGATTTCGATACTCGATTCTAATGGTATCGAGTAATCGTCGATCTCGATTCTGCATTGATTAAAGTGCCTTCGATTATTCTTTTTTAACTGCTAAAATACCTCTGCGGTGTAATTTATTGGAAAAATAATTAATTATCAACTATGTCTATTTGTGTATTAGTTGCTTAAATGAATTAAACGATTAAAGCAAATGCTGATTTGAGATACTGAAAATATTATTATTATTTATGACACAACAACAAAGACGTTAGGAAGCATTTCTATTCCGTTTGTTTGTCACTTCCCATCTCACTCTGTTCTCTCACTCTCACTCGGGCGGGAACGACTCTACTCCTTCTTGCCAGGTCTTTGGCCGCCGCCTCTTCATAGATGTCAAAACAAAACACAAGGAAACTGTAGTTCCAATTTCTCCAGTTGTACAAACTGAAATGCCTATTACTGAAGGTATATTATAGTTGTGAACTAAATCACTGCTTTTATCCGATATTTTTGTCACCCTTTCAGAAATTCCTATTCATAAACCAAGGTTGTACGCTTTGTGTATCCTAGTAGGTTATAACGAAACTTTTAAAAGGCTTCCCCATATGACCGAGATGTTGACTATATTCATTATTAGAGAATATCATGTAGATCTGTATAACTTGAAATAATCGAGAATCGACGTAAGAATCAAGAATCGGAAGAAAAATTTTAGAATCGAGATAGGAATTGGAATCGGAATCGAAAAGTTTACGTATCGGCCCATCCCTAAAACGTTTTCCTCTTCTACAGAAAAGAGAAACTTGTCATATCCGATGACACCAGGTAGATACAACTCATGCCGTATTTGCAACCACGGTTTACATACGAGATCCAGCTTTCCTGCTGGCAAACACTTGACTGACATAAGCGCTTAGCCTGGGCTGGATACAGGCGGTGCAGTATCATTTACACCAATTAGCTGTTGTAATCGTTCGGCAATTACAAAGAGTGATTAACTTTAGGTAGAAACCTTTAATTAAGCGGGGAAATATTGATCTTTCGGTCACTAGCGGCCCCTAATCACTTAGAGTTGGCGCTAGCTTTCATTTACGGGCGCCTAATGTTGATGATGGGTTAGGGTAAGCGGACGAAATGCTGTATAAATGTTAGCGTTTCTAGAAAGTTGTGTTAAAATGCTGTTTAGTGCGAACTCGAGAATCTTGGGAACCATATTGGTTACAAAATACACACTCTATTTTCGATCATATTTCAAAGTTTTCGTTCGTGTAGTTTTCGTCATTAATAAGTATTAAAGTGAATAAAATTCAGTCGAATCTCATAAAGCACCCTACCGTACAACGAACACTACATTTCTTTATAAAACAGGTCTAACTTACCAATGCAGTTAGTAAAATCTATAACTTTGGAATCACTAAATGCATTCGTTATAACGAACACAATCTGCCATTCTCGGAGCCACTATACTCGGCCATTGAGAATACAATCAGCCATTCGCAGAGTTACTACACTCAACCACCGAAAATCTCAATCTGCCTATCTCAGATTCACTATACTCGACCACCGAGAACACAATCTGCCATTCTCGGAGCCACTATACTCGGCCATTGAGAATACAATCAGCCATTCGCAGAGTTACTATACTCAACCACTGAAAATCTCAATCTGCCTATCTCAGAGTCACTATACTCGACCACCGAGAACAAAATCTTCTATTCTTGCAGTCACTAACTTCGACCGCCGAGAACACAATCTGCCATTATCAGTCACTAACCTCGACCGCCGAAAACACAATCCGCCATTATCAGTCACTATACTCGACCATCGAGTACAGAATCTGACATTCGCAGAGTTACTATACTCAACCACCGAGAACTCAATCTGCCGTCTCAGAGTTATTTTACTTGACCACCGAGAACACAATCTGACATTCTCAGGGTTACTATACTCGACCACTGAGAACATAATCTGCCATTCTCAGTTACTATACTCGACCACTGACAACACAATCTGACATTCTCAGAGTTACTATACTCGATCACCGAGAATATAATCTGTCTTTCTCAGTTATTATACTCGACCACCAACAACACAATCTGCCATTCCAGAGTTACTATACTCGACCACCGTCAACACAATCTGCCATTCTCAGAGTTACTATACTCGATCACCGAGAATATAATCTGCCTTTCTCAGTTATTATACTCGACCACCGACAACACAATCTGCCATTCCAGAGTTACTATACTCGACCACCGTCAACACAATCTGCCATTCTCAGAGTTACTATACTCGACCACCGAGAATATAATCTGCCTCTCTCAGTTATTATACTCGACCACCGACAACACAATCTGCCATTCTCATAGTCTCCAATTCGACTGCTACAACGAAACATGTTCCGATAATTAATGCGGAAACACTAAAAAAGACAGTTTATCGAGTCTTTTTGAATATCCTGGTATTAAAATATCGTTGGTAATATTGCAATGCTAAAACACAACGTTGTTATCTGTATTGCTATAACAGTGATGTATTAGAGCACCTAAAGGTAGAATGCTATGCTTTGTAATTTGTCAGTATAGTAATGTCTCTACAGAGGGATTAAAAGCCTCAATTTACGGAAATTTCGTGTCATCGAATAGTCACGCGATTGTTTCATTTGTCTCCCAGACCTGATAATTCTTGATAATTTAATGTGATTATGATAGATGTCGCAGCTGTACAGATGAGGGCGTCCACACGCAGTCATTTAATTCATATCCTCACACATACCTCTAACAAGTATTCTCCCGTCAAAGTAATTTCATTCAACATTCTGAAGTAGTTTCACTTTCACTACAACAAAACTAAGGTTAAAGTGGTTAGGTTCAATTTTAACTCTGAACAGAGACATTAACAATAAAAAATATATCTGAAGACTTTTATCGTTGTATTTTCTGGTATTTTTTTTAAATGACTTAGTATTGAAAGTTGTGTTCAATAATGAAAATTTTCTTTTAAAATAATGGATGATTCGTTATTTTATTTATTAGCATTTTTAAGACATATTCAACTTGTGCTTAATAGTTGTGATTCTTTCGTTTTTACGGGGTTTTATTAGACTATAAATGAATTTAGTCGTAAAACGTATTCCTTTATTTATACATTATTATGGCTACTATTATATACACACTTGATATTTATAAAAGTGTCAAAACACTGTTACAATTAAGTCTAATAATAGATACTGATTTCGCTAATAGTGTGAATACATTTAACACACACTGTCACTAAAGCTTTTGCCCTATTCATTACATTGTAGACAGTTCTCATTTAACAAAATTTTTATATATCGACCTCCCGATTCTAGCCGTGTCTAGTAATTTCTACCCGCTTCACTTCTAGATGGTTTCAGGCCTTTCTAGGATAATGCCTGCATATTTCGGTCGCTCACGCATTGAAAGGGTCTGTAAAACGTGTCGAACTTTTGGGACCTTTCTTGTTACATTATTGATAATATATTGTGGTATTTTCATTCTTGTAAAATTTATATGAATAGAAACATATTTGCTGTTTTTAAAAATCAAGGATCATAGTGACCTTGAGTTCTGTTTAGTCACGTATATAAGCCCGTTCAATACTTTGAAATTCATTTCAGCCATGTTTTTGATCGATGGATATTGAAGTCTTTGTTTTATTCTGGACATCCGCTCATTTAACAGACAAGCTATTTGGGCGAAGAGCTTCCAAGGGATGTACCTGCTGGTTATAGGCCTATTACTAGAGCATTTGCCATTATCCTCGCAAACATCACGGGCGGACGACCAAATTGGCGTTTGCGGTGGACGCCAGGAAAGGTTTTACTTGGTCGCCGCTAATGAAGTGTGTGATCTGATAATATCTCCATTGGCTCACAAGAGTTCGGCGAGACAATGAGCAGATCCTATTTCCATGGGGTCCTCCTACCTGGAGAAGGTAATCAATAAAATGGTCCCGCCTAGACTCCCCTTCTCTTTTCAACCATCTGTTTTGGGCCCGTCTAATACGAAAATCTTGTACAAACAAAACACTGGATACCAGTGGGAAGGTTCCCCGTTGGTAATTTGAGATTTATATGGGAATGTTTGCAAGGTTTTGCAGCAGAAGGTTTGGTTTGCGCCAGCAGATGATTGCAACCTTTGTGGATGAAATTCTTGTAAACCTTTTCGCTGTAATTAATGCATTTTTAATAAATGTATTGAAAACGGATGATCCTTCTGTACTGTAACCGTGCGTGTTTCCTTATAAAAATAACTTTATTCGTCGCGTCGTTTATTGTAAAATATGAACCGCTAAATCGTAACTTAATATAGGACACTTCTTTGATTTTATAAAAAAAAAACATTTATTTTTTTACGGTGTTATTTGTTTTGCAGTGAGGTTATGTTTAAAACTTTATTCACTATTTTGCGCATCTAAAATCACATTATTCTTCTTTAGATTGTATATTTAAATAACGTTTGTAAATAAAAATAGGAGTTTGTAATATCTTTGCACAATATTAGCAGAATATTTGCACAGAAAGTATTTGCTTTGCAAATATTCTTTCTGCACACACAGGTTATACTGGTCCAGTTTGTGGTTAACCTAGAATTTTGTTACAGAATAGTTTCAGAACCGTAGTTGTTAATTAACCAATTAGAAAGCTCAGTTCGAATGTTGTTCCACAACTGTCATGAGCACACTCCTACTGCAACTTTAAAACCACTGCCATCTAAATGTCTTACTGTGACTGAGTTGACAGTTGGGGTTATTAATTTTCTCACTCTCTAATTACTTTTCTGGCGTTTCCTGCTTATGTAAACATTTATGAAAAGAAACTACTGAACTATTTTTCAGGGCAAAATCATTAGCATGTGCATTTTGTAGAGACGTATTTAGTTGAAGAAATACTTGGGCCGCTCCCAAAATCATCCTATAGTAACATCCGAAAACAGTTTTTGGTTGTTGAATGTTCAATGGGACATGGTTGAGTTGTATTACATGGCTTTTGTACCGTTTATAGGTAAAACTGTATAACCTAGAAGTTGAAGGCTGCCGGCCTTGGCGAGAGGATGGGAGGAGAGTGGAGGTGCTTGCAGGTCAGTTTGGAAAATATCGACCTTTGGACTTCTGCTGACTCGTATGGTTCACTCCTTATGTTGTTACTATTAATTATTTTTAGCGTATAATGAAAATAACAATTGAAAGGGCGTTCACGGAAGCGTGCTAATAGGATTGTCTAAAGGTTGGGACGGGTAGGCCGTGGTATGGCAACGATGAGGGATGACGACAGTGCCTGATGTTTTCTAGATGACAAATACAATTTCTACCTAAGAGTCAAGTGCCAGCTTATAAAATCCTACCTATATAACTGTGACATATTTTCCCAGGTTGTTTTCAACGTTCATTGTGTAAAACTACAAATCAATCCTGATTTACTTCGCGAACCAAAGGAAACAAAGCTATTCGTAGTTTACCGTTGTTTATGGCACGAAATACACAGAAGGTGGGCCATTGTTCTTATTTTCCAAAAACTCTTCTGGAAGTGCTTTTGAAATTATTTAGGTCAACTTTTGTAAAGGGTTTGGTAAGGGTGTATTTACGGTTTGTTCATCCATCTGCCATTAGGTTTTTGAATAAAGAACCGTAAATCCTACTTGTTTTCCAAGAAGGGTCGAGTGTCGCAGGTTTGTCAAACTCTAAATAAATCATAAGGCGCTAAGTGGTTGACAGTTTACTGCGCCCCGAGAGGGCCGATAATTTACGGCCCATTTAAGGACTGTCGACAGTTCCTGGATTCCTGACCTTTGCTTGATTCATGTTGCGGTCTCCGGGCTTTATCCTGTATAATCATGCAGTTGAAGGCTGTATTGTTTTCTTCAAGTTAGACATGTAAACGATTTAGGTATAAAACTTTAAAATTATAAAAACTAACAGTTTTCCTATCATGTAGTTCAGAAATAAAAACGGGATTCTTAATATATATTTATTTCATTTTAGAATCCACATTTATTAGCATGGATCGATGAGTATATATATAAAAGAATGGAATAAGAACTAGCAAACGATATTTTTTTCAATTCCAAAGCTTTTTGGATATGAACAAAAACAATAACATACGGGTTAAGATATGTACTAGAAGAGCCCATTTTATAGTTATTGTTTAAATTTACAGACGTAATATCCAAGTCAATAAAAAATGACATAAAAACTTGAAAATTGTCCAGTTTTATGCCTTGTTTTTACCAAATATAAAAAGACTTTCCGGATTTATTTAAAACTCTATGAATTTAATACGAGATGAATAGTAATAAATAAAAGATAAGATTTGAATACCTAAAATTTCTCACAAATTAACGAGGACATAGATTTGGGCCTGAAATCCTTCTCGGCTCGTTTCTGCCGACTATGTGCCATGTAACAATCACTGTTCCCAGCTACTGTCCCTTATGGATAGGCACTACTCTTGGCACGGAGTCAATGTGGCTTTGTATTGAACATTTTAGGGTACTTTACTGCATATTTTAGTTAGTTGTATATGGTGGTAACCGAATAATGCTACATTTAAAAAGTACATTTTATGAAAAGAGTACAAAAGTTCTTTGTGTGAACAGTTTGTAATTGTCCTGTGTTATTATAGTCATCCATATTCTCTTGTAATTTTGATATTTAAAGTTTATTTTATTACATTTGGTACCTTCCAAAACTTTTTAAATCGCCAGTTCATCCTAAATTTTTGCTTGGCTTAGGATCTGTCCCGGGCATCCAGCGTGTACTAAAAGTTCGTCCTCATTGAAATTATCGGATCCTCTTTACACTGCTGACTTTGTCCGTAGTTCAGTTTGAGTTTTTGTACCACTTACATCGACCTGGCGAAATCTTCATTTCGTATTGTTATTTACAAATTTTTCAAGAATCGTATAGCTCCGAACTAGGTAATTTGTCTTAATAAAACTTTAGGTAGTATAAGGTATCTTTCAGGTTCAATGGACAGGGAAATAGCCTGGTTACTAATACTGCTTACAACAGCAAATTAGATTAAAAAACTAGCTTCATCTGTAAGTTGTCGATAAAGACTTAGCCATCTTGTAGGAATATTAGGGGCAATCCTTATCAGGTTCAATAGACTTGCTTTTAATACTGCGGTGCAGTAAATGACATGAGACACTAGGTTCTTCCGTAGAGTGTGTATAAAGAGCCATTCTGTAGGAGACATAGGGATCCTTAGTACAAAAGCAATGAATGTAGCGTGTACTAATGGAGTACTTAGTTCTGTTTAAGGTGTCAACTGGTAGCCTTCAAATGATCAAAATTCAACTTACCAAAACGTACGCAACTTTTAACTAACCAAAATACGTGGCGTTCAACTTAACGAAAGTGCACGGACTTCAACTAAGCGAAAGTACATGGATTTCAATTGAAAGAAATGTTGCGGGTTATCTTATTGCCGTTCCGACTATTTACAATTATAATAAGATACTTTACGATTTGTGGTCTGATCAAACCGAATAATATTGCTGCATTACATTTACTTTAATAGCGATAAAGTTAGACTGTAGAATTGTGAGAAATAATTTAAAGGTAGTAATTAAAACTACTAAGTTTAGATATTTACAATAATATTACTTCCAATGTTTTACCTTCAAGTTGTTCGATGAACGCCTGCGGAACTGCAAAACTACAACCTTCAACATTTCTTTCAGTTGAAGTCCGCTAACTTTGGTTAGTTGAAGTCCGTGCGCTTTGATTAGTTGAAGTCCGTGCGCTTACGATTGTTTAAATGTCGCGTATTTTGGTTAGTTGAAGGTTGCGTAAATTGTGAGCGTACATTTTGGTTGGTTGAATTTTGGTCATTTTAACTAGCTCCGTATCAACTAATCTCACATTACACAAGGTTAACTTTTGTAAATCATCACGTTTGTATTGCATTATATGTGGTTAAAATTTGTGGTTTTATAAATACTATGTAGAAAGTGAAATGTATCTTGTGGTTGCAATAAATAACACGACATGAAATGACAACGTCACTATGAAACGCACCTTGAACAAACAAACGCACGTTAGTCGGGCATTGTTTTGATGAAATATTAGCCACATAATGGCGTTCCTTATCCCGAAGGCACCCTGCGGCGAGGCTAAATAGCCTCCCGCTTGCAGCAAATAAGACATATCGCATGTCGCGGTAGACGTGTCACCTGGCCAGCCCTTTTAATTGATTCGTTCCCCGGGCCCAGCTAACTACAAATAATTTTCTTTGACGTGTCTCATATCGGCATTCCTGGCCTATACGGGTGACTAATGGCAACGAGACTTATCTCGGATGCTCGTGCCATCTCGTAGCATAATTAATTACCCTAATCACCAAGTCTGACAATCCAGGTATATTTATTCTACTGGAACTATTATTTTCAAATATTAACATTTACTCTAGCCTACGAGGTTATTAATTGTATATTCGTGGGTCGGTTTTTCAGGCGAACGCCGCAGGGTGTTGTCGGAGGTTTCGTGTGAACCGACGCTGCGCGTAATGTCCATTTCGTGTCATTATGGTTGCCATGGTAACAATATATAATGGCATTTAATTGTGCCCGCCAGATCGGGAAAGAACAATGTGCGATGTTGTCCACCGTGTGGCTATTACTGAAACATAGTAATGACATTCGAATACTTTACCTCACAGTGCACAAGAAGTTAGGTAAAGTACGATAAGGCGCCTTACTTGGGCGATAGTGTATCGAGGAAGGTACAGTACCTTCCCTCCAGGCACCTTTCAGCACTGTAAGTACTACTTACAGTAGACCAGAGGCTAAAAAGTATAGGGAAACTCTTTGGCGCTATCAGGGATCAGATTATGGATATTTAGTTTAATAATAGTCTAGTGGTGTTCCATCTAGACTACCCAGCCACACAATTATAGGCAGCACAAAAAGTATATAATTTTTTTTTGCTGTCATATTGATTTGTGTATTAATATCGTTTTTTATTGTGACTGTACTTATGATTTATTCGTTAAATTTGTTAAGTCCTTGTTTTTTCTGTATAAAATTGGTTTTTTCCCTGTTCATTCTATTAGTTCACACTGTACAAATTTTCTATCGTTAATAAAATACTTTTTATTCATTCACTCAAGTTCAAATACCATTATTTTAAATATGCAGCTGATGACACTTGATATTAATACAGTTTCTCACATATTAATTCATTAAATTTATTATTAAATTATTTTACTCTTATAAGGGAGAAAAAATGTCCACAAAAGGGGTAAGGTATGCAGTATAGTTATTTCGTTCCATTTGGCTAAAAATAAGCGATAACATTATATTAAGAATTCATAAAACAGTTGATTTTATGATATGGGTTATGTCAGCGATTCCCAACAAAATTTCTTCAAGGACTTAATCGGCAGCTATATTGACAATGACCTCTCAAATTCTTAAACTTAAGTTGTAGATTACACGCAAAATATTTGAGTTATATTAGTAATTAATTTATGTTTGGCCTACCCACTTATTTTAAGGTAGAAACAGTTTTTATATATGAATATTAGATTTGATTTTACCACAAGTTTACTACAAGTACATTTAAGAAGTGTTATTTTTCTTATTTTTCTTTAATATACAAAAAGTAAGACTATTAACACGTCAAAGTTTTTAGGTTCAAGCGAAATTCAATAAAGTTATTTATAATAATATTTTGTTTGGAACAAGGGGTTAATGAAGCAAAATCAAGTTTCACAAGTGTGTTTTAATTTCGATAAACAGTGAAAACTATTGGATAAAAAGATAAGAATATTAATAATATTATTGGTCCAAAATTATTATACAATGAATTGCAGTACGTCACAGCTTAACAATAATTTCAGTGAGATGAGTTAAATCTGTCCTTTGAGTTCACGATTGCAGATATGTTAGTTTCCATTCGCGACACTTTTATGCAGCAGATACAGAAGGTAACTGGTGACGGCAACGCAACGTAAACTTGAGTTGCTGCTTCACAGCATATATAGTTGAAGGCACATGTTTATAGTGAAGTGATAGCAACGCGACTAGCGAGTGACACAGAAACTAGAGTTGCTCCGGTCACGACATGCTGTAAACTCGTTGCTCAGTTTCTCAGTTGCCAGCAGTATTTGTTGTGCTATCTATGTGTTTCTTAAGAGTGCTTCCGTATTTAAATAATAATTATTTTTATTTGTATTTTTTGTGTTTCTGTTTCTTTGGATAGTCTTTTATTATACTGCTATAGTATGTGAGAAAAACAAAATATTGCTGGTTCTGGTCATGATTTGTGTATTCAACAACTTCAAGACGATACGAATGGTTACCAACAATTTTTTCAAAATATATAAAATCGGCACTCGAACTATTAAATTTCATTTGTTTAAAAACTAATTATTATTTCATTGTAATGTATCGTTATATTAAGTATTCATAAAACGAAATACATAACGAGCAATTAATCTTAGCTGAGTGTTATTGTTAATCTTTCTAAATCTGAAATATATTTATCCATCTTTCTTAAAATATAGACAAGGACGCCGTCTTCCTCTGACAACGACATAACTGACAACTAAACTAGCAACTTTATATGAACAATCGTGTAAACCGACAAGCAAGTTTACGTTGCGTTGCGATCACCAGTTGCTTTCTGTATGTCCACAGCTTTACTCTGAAATCATACTGCATATTTAACTGATTCATATATTCATCTTTCATGGTTACGGATACGGTCGCAGCGAACGTGTTACACACAAATATTATAATTTCTGTGACATCTCAGGACCTCTAAGACATTGCCCGCGGACCACCTGTTGGGAACCACCGGGTTATCTGGTAGAACAGCTGTTATAACTTATAGGTTATGTTACTTTATTTATATTAATTGTAATTATTTATTAAAATGTAGTTGACCAAAGTAGTAATTGGCAAAAAAATCGTTTATATTACATGTTTAAAATAACGTTGGATGCTAGATTTAAAAATGACAAGAACGATCATTGTTTGGGCGTGAGATAGTGTTGGACAAAAGAGACGTTAAGTGAAGACCACTAAACAAAGTGGTCCTCTACTCACAGATTGCCCGTACTTAAGAGAGTTTTTTTGTTGCAATAGGAAAGTGGCGTGGTCGTTAGCACCGGGCTAGTCTTGCATTCGGCCCTCGAAATAGGTTCAAGCCAAATGATATGATGACATTAGCGAGCCAACTAGAGTTCGGTATATAGATAGGGCTCCGTGGAAACCCTGAGAATATTTTTGAAATTAGATGGTAAAATAGCAAGTTGTGAATCGTTTTAGTTTGTATAAAAATGTACGGTCATAGTTGATCACATACGTCTTTCTTTAAATAATTTAAATTTAGTTTAGGATGTTAGAATAGAGAGGCATGTTTATAACCTTCTGATTATGTTAACTGTGTCACTGAAATTTACGTCAAGGTCATTCAAACATTAGTAGCAAGGTTTATTCGTCTTTAATAAAAAATTATAAAATAAACATATTTTAAAAATAAACAAAAAATTTTTTTTTATTAAGTTGGCATTGTGGTATTTTTTAGTAAAGAAAATTAAATAGTTGAAATTCATAATATACTCATTTTCATTTCTGTAAGGAATAATTGTATATATATGAGTAAATTTTTCTGCCTTTCCTAACTTAACAATATATTTCTCTGTTGGTGCGTTTCGGAATGACTTCATTTTCAAAACTTAAATAGTACTTCTTTACGAGAATCGAACTTCATGACTCACGTCAATGAAACGCGTACGAGTCCTGTGCAGTTATTCATTTATTTATAATCTTAACTTTAAAAACCAGCTCAATTGTTACTTGTACATGTGAGCAGATTAAAACTTGACCACAGCGAAATGGTAGGGTTAACTAGCTAGCCCAGGTGTATCTTTTTATTTTGTAAAACTTTATGTGTACCCCAGAAGTGTTTCTAGCATTAATGTTGATGGTGTTAGTGTTGATATTAATGTTGATTAATATTTTAATGTTATGGGGCATTCTGTACAGTGTAAACACCACAATAGAAGGCATCAGGGAAATTAGTTGTTCTAGGCAAAGTGCTGAAGATGGAGAAACTGTCTTACGAAAGACTGTGCATTTTCCCTTATGTATCTATAATTAACTAAAAATAAATTAGGAACAAGTATTGAAAAAAAGTAAGTCAATTCCTACTTAAGTCGACAAAGACAAATATTACAGTAATTAATTTTCATTACATAATTACAATTAATGTGAATATGAATTGAATAGAGGGTCCCTATATTAAATGGCAATTCTTCGTGCTCAAGTGACGAATGAATGTTAACAACTAAATTCCCAACGTATGCAATCGTCAAACGCTATTGGTTAAAATAATGCTCTTCATGCATCTCTCTCTAAGAAAAACACTTCCAACTATCCGGAAAGTTGGCTCAGTGCCAGAGTGCTGGATTTCAAGCATGTAGTCATACATTTCGAATCCAATCTAAAGACCTTTTTAAAATTAGAAATAAAGAAGTAATATTTGATTAAACTGTATTAACAATTGTCATCCACTACAAGTTTGAAAACGTATTTGAACTTGAGTGAATGAATAAATAGTATTTTATTAGCAATTGAAAATTTGAACAAGTTATACATCTTTAGGGAGAATGTGAACCATCTGAAGGAATTTGGAAAAACAAGAAAATCGCGATTTCAGCAAGAAGTGCAAAGTTTTATATATATATATATATATATATATATATATATATATATATATATATGAAGGCACTTGTACGTATATTAATGTACGTAACATATAATGTACAATATAATGTACAGACATAAACTAATGATGAATCGTATTTATTCTAGTGCTCATAGCTTAACGGTAAATGTTACTTTGTCATCAGTTTCAAGTTTTTTTCATTGCATATTACTTTTCTGTGTATGGGTGTTTTATATATCTATCAAGTTAAAATGAATTTATGGGGTTTTTAATTTGTTTTCCTTTTTTTTCTAAATCAATTCGTAAATATTTCCAAATCTATATATTTATACCAAATTCCTGTCACGATATTAGTGGAAACAATGATATTTTTCAATTCCTTTTGTTAGTTCACAGTCTCCTTATATACATACCTTGTTCAAATTTTCAATAAAATAATTTTTACTCATCCATTTATGTTCAAATACCTTTTTTTTAAACTTGTAGTGTATGACACTTGATTTTAATACAGTTTTTTCAAATAATGACTTCATTTTAGCTGTAAATTGGAGTAAAAACTTTTCACAAATATGGCAAAGTTTGCGATTATAGTTAGCCTTCCATTCGTTATATTAATTGTAATTATTCAATTAAAAGTAACTTTTAATAAATAAAATTTCTTTTTTCCCCAAGTGAGAATTGACTTTATTGTTTTTGATTAAGTAGTTTACTACTTATAATTTTTACCACGTCAAACTCATACATTGGTAAACTCAGCCATCTACTTTGTACTTGTTTAAAATTTCTCTTTGTTAATGGACGTAGGAATTGACTAAACAATTTTTGTTCATATTACTGGTTTTGTTATTAAAAATAACATAAGATTTTTAGTAAATAATTAGAAATGTAATACTAATTTAATCCGTCAGTTATTTGTACATCTCTTGAGAAATTTTGTTTAGAGCAGCTTAGTCACAATTCGCTCCCCATTTATTGACTTAAGGCATCGACAAATAGTGAGAGACATGATTACATCCGGCTGGAAGAAACTAGCAAACAATGAAACGAGCCGTCGACAGATTTCTGAGGAGGTTCTGTATGGGTGAGGCTCCGCTATTGTTGTTTACTTGAAGAATTCCAAAATAAACACGGCTAGTTTCTGAGACATGAGCGGAGCGAGGCTGCCGGTAGCTGTAACGTTTAGAAATTCCTACTATTACTTCTTCCGATTTTCAATCGTTATTGAAATACTTTTTATTCATCCACTCAGGTTCAAATACATTTTTTTTACTTGTATGTAATAATTTTTTTTGAAATTCATTTAATTTCTACTATTAGTTATCTTGTTTATATATATTTCATATATCTTGTTCAAATTTTCAGTCTTTAATAATATACTTTTTATTCATCACTTAAGGTAAAATACATTTTTTTAAACTTGTGGATGCCATTTGTTGTAAACACAGTTTTTTCAAATATTAATTAATTAAATCTATTAAATAATTTCTCTATCTATTCTGACACTTAATATTGTGATTCTGTCTTTTGTATGACCATATTTATATTAATTTTAATTATTTAATAAAAAGTAACTAAAATTTTAAAAAAATTGTTGATCTACGTAGAATTGATTCAATTTTTTAAAAATATTACTTGTTTGTTACAAACTGTAAAAATAATATGGCATATTTCTAAAAAAGAGACACAAACAAATACTTGAATCGTTTTCAGCCCTTGTTTTTATTGTAATGTTTAAATATACATTTGCTTCTGATAACCAGTGAGCATAATAAAAGATTTTCCTTTAATATTAATCTATTAATTTAAGCTACATAAACAACAAGTACACAAACAAAAAGTTAACGTTTTTAGCATTTGGTGACAAAACGTTACAACGTTTTTGATTCACTGAGAAATGTATTTATTTGCAATATATAATACCTCAAATATATTCATAATTCAAGGCGATTCACGAAGAATGACAATATGAATTTCTTAGGGTTTAATTAAGCGTCACATTGGGACATTTCACCTGACAGAGTAAGCCTAGAATCATATGTTTAGTAGATTTTAAACATAATCCGGCCAGAACCGGATTATTATGGCTAAAACCTGTTTTTTTTTAAATCTTTGTTGTACAGTAACTTCCTTAAATTGGTAATAAGTACAACGGTTTCAATTAACAATTGTAGTGAAATTAATTCTGAAAATAAAATGTTTAAACACAATAATAGGCAAAGTAAATAAATAGACTTTAATTTAAAACATTGCATAGCAAATATATATCTGTAAAACATTAAATCTTGTCAATACTAATTTATAGTAAATGTTCAGAAAATATATCCTCAGCACTGTATTTATGTTAAGGGTTATGGATGTCGTGTACTTGGATATGGTTCTCTGGCCTATCTTGTTAACTTTGTCAAGTGAGCACTTATAAGTAGCCAGTATTTGCGACTACTTATTCAAAGCCTTAGAAACATCTTATTGCTATATGTTGGTGAAGCATTCTGTATAATAATCGCGTACACACACACACACACACACACACACACACACACACACACACACACACACACACACACACACACACACACACACACACACACACACACACACACACACACACACACACACAAACACACACACACACACACACACACACACACACATACACACAAACACACACACACACACACACACACACACACACACACACAAAAGATTCTGCGATATGTCAGTTTGATTAGCTTAACGAATTTATTCTTTAAGAATATTGTTCTAAGTTGGTAATAGAATTAGATTATTATCTTCCCATCCCATCTGAGTGCATTGATTGAGGATAAGTTCTTATTAAGAAGGCATTTTAATTTTAAAATATTAAATGATAATATGAGTGCAAGACGTTTTTGGACAGTAGAGCAAAATATTAACGCTATCAGATTTCAGTAACTCGCTCTCGAGTAGTGTCAGCTAATTTGGAGTATTTTTAATTACTAACAAGTGATATTTATTTGAAACATAAACAAAAATTATTTAGAAATTATTTTGTTAATGTCAGTTCCTACTTAGATCAACAAAGAAAGTTTTCATTTTTGTAACTTCTTATTAAATAATTACAATTAATAAAATACGTATATATCCCTACATATGTGTGAATCACAATATTAGGTGACAAAATAGATAGCGAAATTAATTAATAACATTAGTTTATTAAATTACAATATTTAATTGATAGGCCAATTTGAATAAACCTTATTAAGATCCATTTATTATCAGTGCCATCCACTAAAAGTTAAATAAAATGTACTTGAGGGGATAAATTAAAATCCGTCGTAATTTTATGAACTATAGACAATTCGAACGAGATAGGCCTACATAAATAAATATATAGGCTTATAGGGAGAGCGTGAACTAATAGGAGGGATTGAAACCTCGATGTTTCGTGTAAAGTTAATTTTAAACATTATTTTATAAAAAAATGCCTCCATTTTTGTGACTGAATGATGTGTGTTGAGTGTTATTGGAGAGTAACACAGCGGCAAGTGCAAAGAATAACACGTCTGTAAACTGCTAGCCTTGTTATCCACGAGGCATAGGCAGACCATCACCTACTCGCCCACGCTTTCAATCTTGCCTCGTGTTTTTTAATAGTCGATAATTTCATGGCATATTTAATAAGTATTGTTAAAGAAAATTTTGAGCGCGTGGGTTAGATACTGTGTAGGCCACAAGGGACATCACCCTCCGTGACATCACCCCGGAATGCGGGACAAGTGGACAATGAAGAGTTACAGCTCGCGTCGCCATGTACCCTGCAATTATTGTGCATCGGAAAGGGCAGTGCCCACGATTATTTAATAAAGACATTAATTCATGCATTGTCTCCTAGGATCGCGCTATGCAAATCTCCACTCTAATGATATACTCGACTCTTGTCCATTGTTCGACCCGGTTCAATCATAAACTCGATGTCATCGTGATACGCGAGTACCTGGAACAAAAACAAAAATTCCCAGTTCAGATTGTCTGGAGTGTGTATACAATGACTTGCCGGGTCTGGGAAATTTCGCGTTTAAAATTCTCCCGTGTCAAGTAGTTTTGCAGACATTTGTTTAACGGATCATGAATGCAAATCAAACTCGCGGATTGGAATTGTGAACTGAAATGTAAATTCCTGTATTGTTCAAGAAATCATTTTGGTTGTGTTGATATTGTTTACAAATGGGAATTCCGTACATTAATTTCAAAAACTGTTTAAAAGCAACTTGACTTGGATAAAACGTTCATCAATCATTGCTCTCAAGTTCTTTAACAACAACTAAAGAAAGATCCAGTTCGTCTAGTTCCATTTCAGAAATTTGAAAAATGTGTAAATAAAAATTTATAAATTGAAAAACTGAATAAATGTATATGAAAAACTGTCTTTTCATAACGCGTATTTTGTGTCTAAAACGTTACTTCTTCTGACTGCCTGCCGTATGATTTCAAACACCTGTTTTTTATGGTTGCTTTTTAGAGGTTATGTTTGTGTTATAATTTCTAACGGATATTCGCTTATTTCATGCAACTATTATTATTATTATTATTATTACTATTACTAAAACTCGGAGGGGCCTTTACGGTGTAGAGTACTTAGCTGCAGCCTTTGTAGTATCTTTCTATCCCTACCACAGGACTAGCTTAGTGGATACCTACCTGTTTGCAGAAATCAAGTACTAACCTGATGCTAAATCTTCTGATATCCTCTGGTGTACATACCTGCCAGCCAAACCACTTTCTCCTTGCAGCTCCAAAGCAGGGCACTCACAGAGTACGTGGATTGGGCTTTCCTCTTGGTTCCAATGCTCTCCAGGGGACCTAGATTTACAACTAGGTATAGATCACGTAACTAACGCGATTCAGTTATTCCTATCTATAATGGTACACGATCCCGTCGGTTGGTATCCAGATTGTTCAGGTTTGGTATATGTAGTCCAAGAATGGTCTACAGGATTACGTCTTTGTTCTGGTCTCTTGCGTCAGACGTTGCCGACTTAAAAAAATGTAAGAAATCTGAAAAAACAGAAATAAATACAACTAGGCTGACCATACAATAATTAAAAATCTTAGAGAATTTAAATATTTTACAGTTAAATGTGGTAATACACGATTTTTCAACATACCTGTACACGAATCTTTATAAAATCGCTTCTTAAAAAAAGGTGTACTAAAATTATAAAAGAGTTAAAAGTGTATATATAAACTCGCATATAGGCTCTCTTATAAAATGTTTTGCTACATTGCAATGCAGCTAATTTGCAATATAGTTACAAAGTATTGCTTTGGGCCATGCAGACACAGCGCTACTTACGCGCGTCCTACGCGCCACCGTATTCTCGTGCAGTCATCAGTCATTGTGGAACACAACTCGGTGACAATCTGCCACCAGGAGCGATACTGAACTCGACTATGGTGTAATACTGTTATACCTTCATATAAAACTCACACTATTAACTTGTATTGCAATTATGGTCCTATTTGGGGGTTTTGAAGGGAAATGTAGCACCCGGGAACTGTTCCTGGACACAGTGTGCAGGAGCTGACAATAGTATAAATCTAAATTAGATAAATAAGCACGTAAATGACAACGTGATTCTAAAATAATTTCTCAAACGTTAAAAATGTCGAGTGCAGTAAAATAAAGGGAATCGTTCCTGTAAATGATTGTTCTAAAATGGTTAATTAGTTTTGTTTCTGAGGGAATGAGTATATTTAATTAGTTTTGCTTCTGAGGGAATGAGTGTATTTAATTAGTTTTGCTTCTGAGGCAATAAGTGTATTTAATTCGTTTTGTTTCTGAGGGAATGAGGGTATTTAATTAGTTTTGTTTCTGAGGGAATGAGTGTATTTAATTAGTTTTGTTTCTGAGGGAATGAGTGTATTTAATTAGTTTTGTTTCTGAGGGAATGAGGGTATTTAATTAGTTTTGTTTCTGAGGGAATGAGTGTATTTAATTAGTTTTGCTTCTGAGGGAATGAGTGTATTTAATTAGTTTTGCTTCTGAGGCAATAAGTGTATTTAATTCGTTTTGTTTCTGAGGGAATGAGGGTATTTAATTAGTTTTGTTTCTGAGGGAATGAGTGTATTTAATTAGTTTTGTTTCTGAGGGAATGAGTGTATTTAATTAGTTTTGTTTCTGATGGAATGAGTAAATTTAATTAGTTTTGTTTCTGAGGGAATGAGGGTATTTAATTAGTTTTGTTTCTGAGGGAATGAGTGTATTTAATTAGTTTTGTTTCTGAGGGAATGAGGGTATTTAATTAGTTTTGTTTCTGAGGGAATAAGTGTATTTAATTCGTTTTGTTTCTGAGGGAATGAGTGTATTTAATTAGTTTTGTTTCTGAGGGAATGAGTATATTTAATTAGTTTTGTTTCTGAGGGAATGAGTATATTTAATTAGTTTTGTTTCTGAGGGAATGAGTGTATTTAATTCGTTTTGTTTCTGAGGGAATGAGTATATTTAATTAGTTTTGTTTCTGAGGGAATGAGTATATTTAATTAGTTTTGTTTCTGAGGGAATGAGTATATTTAATTAGTTTTGTTTCTGAGGGAATGAGTGTATTTAATTAGTTTTGTTTCTGAGGGAATGAGTGTATTTAATTAGTTTTGTTTCTGAGGGAATGAGTATATTTAATTAGTTTTGTTTCTGAAGGAATGAGTATATTTAATTAGTTTTGTTTCTGAGGGAATGAGTGTATTTAATTAGTATTGTTTCTGAGGGAATGAGTGTATTTAATTAGTTTTGTTTCTGAGGGAATGAGTGTATTTAATTAGTTTTGTTTCTGAAGGAATGAGTGTATTTAACTAGTTTTGTTTCTGAGGGAATTATATTTAATTAGTTTTGTTTCTTAGGGAATGAGTGTATTTAATTAGTTTTGTTTCTGTGGGAATGATTGTATTTAATTAGTTTTGTTTCTGAGGGAGTGAGTGTATTTAATTAGTTTTGTTTCTGAGGCAATAAGTGTATTTAATTCAATTTTTGTTTCTTAGGGAATGAGTGTATTTAACTAGTTTTGTTTCTGAGGCAATGAGTGTATTTAATTCAATTTTTGTCTGAGGGAGTGAGTGTATTTAATTAGTTTTGCTTCTGAGGGAATGATTGTATTTAATTAGTTTTGTTTCTGAGGGTTTGATTGTATTTAATTAGTTTTGTTTCTTAGGGAATGAGTGTATTTAACTAGTTTTGTTTCTGAGGCAATGAGTGTATTTAATTCAATTTTTGTTTCTTAGGGAATGAGTGTATTTAACTAGTTTTGTTTCTGAGGCAATGAGTGTATTTAATTCAATTTTTGTCTGAGGGAGTGAGTGTATTTAATTAGTTTTGCTTCTGAGGGAATGAGTGTATTTAATTAGTTTTGTTTCTGAGGGAGTGAGTGCATTTAATTAGTTTGGCTTCTGAGGCAATGAGTGTATTTAATTAGTTTTGTTTCTTAGGGAATGAGTGTATTTAACTAGTTTTGCTTCTGAGGCAATGAGTGTATTTAATTAGTTTTGTTTCTGAGGGAATGAGTGTATTTAATTAGTTAAGTTTCTGTGTGAGTAAGTGTATTTAATTAGTTCTGAGTGAGTGAATGTATTTAAAAATATATTTCTAGCAGAACAATTGTGCAATGTATTTGTGAACTTTGGGTTAAATATTTATTACAATGTATAACAAAAATCGAAACAACCGTCCATTTTAACAAGAACAAAAACATCCTAATAGTAGTAACTAACTCATACTTTAAAAAAGTCATTTACAAAGCATAGTCTGTATCCTATACAAACATATGCATTTCCAATACTATGCCAAATCATAAAATCGCACTTATGGAAATCGGGTAAGGAACAAAGTTGCAGATGTTTTCAAATACAAGCATGACCTAGATATCCTGGGGTTTGTAATAATGCTTTGATTCTGATGCAACGGGGGGAGTTATTTCTTATAACATTATGCCTTTTATCTATGTAGGTTGCCATAGTAACAGTTAAAACACAAATTTTGCGTTCTTTGTGTACGTTTGTACTTTTTTTTATCTAGAGGACCAAATCACATTCCAGTTCCAAACTGAACGGTTGGAGAAACCGGGAAGAACGGAGCTAAGGTCGGACGAGTGGCTTGAACACATCGTTAGATTTTCCATTGCTATAGTAGCGCGTCCGAGGACTAGCGGCTCGGCAGTTTGTGTACACTCCCATCTAAACCTATGCTCCATTTCGTTCTACTAATTCACGGGGTAAACAGCTCATGATTGACGTCACACACGTGTGCTGCAATGCAATGACTACAGAAATGAGGCCACTCTACTTATTTTCAAAACTTATAAGTTTTAATACTTTTACTACACACACACACACACACACACACACACACACACACACACACACACACACACACACACACACACACACACACACACACACACCGCCAAGAATAGACTTTACAGTATTTCAACTTTAAATACAATGTTATCCCACTAAACATATTCTATCTTCATAATTTATAAACATTTTTAAAAAAATCAGGATTTTATTAGAGTCGACACAATTTTATTTTATCATACGTTAAAGTGTGAAAATTTTTTAAATATTTTTGAACTAGTATTTTTTGAAATATGCGAGTTTAAAATAATTTCCGTTCTATATTCTTGTACGCTTTTTATTTTCTCTATTGTAATTTATTATAAGACGTCCCTAACGATGATATATTTGTTAAAACATTTTAAAACCAGTACTTGTCATTATGTGAGTAAAATTAACAAAAATAAAAGTAAAAATGCAGTTATGAAATACAACAAACCTTAACGACGAAGATTCCAAATCATGTTCGATCTAGTCCAGACGCAAGGTCGAGACCGTCTTAATGATTTATGCGCCAAGGCTGAAAATGACCGGGCGGTAGAAACAATCAGTCAACGTTCGTTACGTACCAGTTGAAAGCGAACCATTAAATAAATTACACGCATTTGAATGTTGAAATTTTACGTAATCCTTCACAACCATCGATACAGGACACCCTACTGATTAATACTTGACCGGATTGATTAATCGATCGCACCAAGACTAGTTTGACAATTAGCCAAGTGTTTTAGACTTTCTATTTTGAAAATCGATATTTGATGGATTAGAAAACTTTGGCTGAGTTTCACGTTTCACAAACCGCTCCGCCTGCAACGTCGACGGCCGTATTTAGGTTACGGGCGCTCTTTAGGTGTCGATGAATAAGCGTTATTCGAACAAAAAGATAATCGACTTTCGACACTTGCCTTCGACTATTCATAATAAAATTGATACGTCGATGAATAAAACGGTGTTTCATTATACTGGAAGGTGCAATTAATTTGTCAGATTGTGTATTTACAATACGGGGAGCGGCAAAGTTATATTAAAACCTTTATGACATCGTCCTTAGTTTGACGGCCTTGTGGATCTATGATAATAATATTTCTTACAAAATATTCTTTGTGGGAGCTCAGAGAAGATGAAGCAGAAGAAAAGTAAATCCCGAGTCCCGAGCCACGTCAACATCACTAGCAATGAAAAGGCTGAGCAACTAGTCAAGCAGGAACAACCCTCCTCCGGTCTGAGGATCTGGGTTCACTTCATTCCTCCAAGTCCCTGACAAACATGACCACCAAAAAATGGAACCAAGATCTATTAAATGAACTCTTGACGGAAAAACTGTGGAAAAGACTCGTCTCGGAGGGACTAATTACCTATAACCTGCCCCGAGCTGTTAGCAGATTCTGAAATCATGAATGCAGACCACCGTCAGGATCGCAAAAGCTTGGACCTGGTCCATGATTACGACAGACCCACCTCCAGGCAAGTCTTGTCTCGGAGGGAACAATTGACCATATCCTGCCCCGAGCTGTTAGCAGATTCTGAAATCATGAATGCAGAACACCTTCAGGATCGCAAAAGCTTGGACCTGGTCCATGATTACGACATACCCACCTCCAGGCAAGTCTTGTCTCGGAGGGAACAATTGATATCCTGCCCCGAGCTGTTAGCAGATTCTGAAATCATGAATGCAGAACACCTTCATGATTGCAAAAGCTTGGATCTGGTCCAGGATTATTTCAGTCCCATCTTCAAGGAAGCCCATCTTTATTGGTCAGCGCGTCACCAAATGGTTCAACTCTCAAGGGTGGGCATTGGCTCGTAAATAAGTGATATTTTATCAACAGCTTTATCATTTATGAACTTATATATTATTAATAACAATAATGTTTTAAAAAATTATTTACTCATTTTTATTCGTAAATAACTTAAAATTCTCTTCTCTCTGCGATTCCGGTTAAGTGGTACCAAGTAGACGTATAGAAATGGCGACGTAATGGAGCTTTATCTGGAAATAGAAATTAAAATACTAGTAGAGCTATTTTAAACGCAATTTAATTTTGAGTTTAACTCCATTTCAATCAGTTCTTTTTGGATAATCAGTAGAAGACGGTCCTTTGTCGTATTTAATAGAGTGTCTTCGTTAACCGTAAAGAAACAGGCCTCAATTAACTAAACATCAAACATAACCTCGAAATTTTTCGCATCAACAATGAATTAATATTTGAAAAAGCTGAATTAACAGTAAGTGTCATCCACTACAAGTTAAAAAAAATGTATTTGAACTTGAGTAGATGTATAAAAAGTATTTTATTAACGATTGAAAACTTAAGACAAGATATATAAATATATATAAGGAGACATTTTAAGCACAGATTTTATACTTCAAGATAAATACTACTTCTCATATTATGATGTTTAAATGATATACCATATGGTATGTGATATGTATCTATAAACTATTGTTAAAAGCTCTAATGTAAATGCCTTAAACAAAATAAATTCAACAAACATGAGTAGTCAAAAAACCTTACAAATTTAATTTGAAAAATTCTATAAATGATAGTATGAAACACAAGACATTTAAAAAGAAAAAAAAATGGAAAAAAGTATTTTAATAACGATTAAAAACGTGAACAAGATATAGGGGGAGAGTGTGAACTAATAGTAAGAATTAAAAAAAGAACCACATCTATAGCAATATGAAATTTACAAACATATCAAAACAGATATTAAAAACATCATGGTAAATGGACGGACAAAATACAACACCACAGCTTAGTGGCCTAACGGCCCGTCTAGAATGATGATAGTTTAGTGTTTCATAAATTTATTTAAATTATAAGTTGGGCAGTTCGCCGATCGCCATGGGAAACTAAGACTACACTGACATGCTGAACATTTTAATTAGGATTCAAATTGGCTATATTTACCGTCTTTTACGCCGTAAGTAGATACTTAGAAATATTAATTGCTTTATTTAAACATTTATGCAAATGCAACTGGTTAGAAACGTCTAAGCGATCCGGTCACTTCCGCGGCTCGGAACAGGTTCAGCAACTACGTTGTACGACTTGTCTAGTGGGTTCCCGCGCGCATTTCCTCCCGGTATTAGAAAGTAGCCTATAATCGATAGACGTAATTAACTATTACTTTCTAGACGGGAGTTACAGCGTCGCCATGGTTTCTAGGTTATTTATTAATCGCATTATTTATGAATTAACATTAAATTGATTCTGTGATCGGACCGTAAGATTCCAGGTAGTTTAGCTTATAATTGGTTTACTTAGGTAAATAGTTGCAATGCACGGTGTAATTATGTGAATAAATATGAAATCTTCCCGATCGTTGAGTAAATTATTTACAAAGTGGCCTGGTCTGTTATCGCTCCGCAAGTGATAACCTCTGACGCGAAGTAAAACTTCTCTGCAATTATAGGTACTGATTTTGTTTTGCTCGGCGCAATTTTCCTTCTGCGTTTAAGCGATGGGTGGCTTCTTAGTGATTATCGTTAAGTCTTCTTATTAAAAGTTTCCAAGATTTTAATATTTTAATTTTACGCGAGTGTACGATTACATGACCCTACATTAAGAAAACATTCTTCCTCACACGACTTAGCACCAAAAAATGAAACCAGGTGGAGAATAAAAGTATTTAAAAATTATGAATAAAGAAGATGTGAAAAAAAGGTAAACAACAAAATTAAAATTTTAGAACTCGATACTACGTACATATTCGAGTATATTTTTCTGCCTTTCCTCACATTACAATATTTTCCTTTATTGACGCGTTTCGGAATAACTCCATTTTCAAAACTTAAATAGTACTCTTTACAGTAAATACAGTCTTGAAAATGGAGTTATTCCTAAACGTGTCAACTAAGAAAAATATTGTAATGTTGGGAAAGGTAGAAAAAGAAGAGTTATGTTAAGTAGTTCAATAGTAAGATAGGAAAAATAATAAGTAGCCTACTATAAACCTAATCTAATACTGTGTTTATAACCGTAAGTTTATACTGCTCAGAAGTTTGGCAAATTAATTAAAAACGAAAAAACGGAAAATTCTAATCAACCGAAATAGTCTTTAGGCTAGCATAATGGTTCATTAAGGATACTTGAAACTCTTTTTCGATCGCCTTAATCATGAAAACAAGTAATAAAGAGACAAAAATCAAAGTCAATTCCTACTTAGATAAAAAAAGGAAAAGTTTATTTTAGTTACTTTTTATTGAATAAATACTATTAATATAAATATGCATGGACATACGTATGGCAGAATCACTACATTAAGGCGTTAATATAGAAATCGAAATTAGTTAATAATGAATTTTTTTTTGAAAATTAGAATTTTCATTCCTGATGATGTTGGTAATGTTTACCAACGAAAAGCTTTGGATATAAAATAATAAATATTCTTGTATTTGAATAACCTATGTTGTTTTAAATTATTAAACAAGAAAACGTATTATATATATATATATGGTAAGTGTAAACTAATAGTAGGAATTTAATAATTACTATATACTGTACTATACTTTAGAAGAACATTGATTTAATCTAAACAATTTTGTATGCTTTGTGGGTTTAATATGTGCAAACAACATATTTCTTTGTTAGTCAAATAAGTGTATTTTTTCAAAGCTCTAATTTTTAAAAGATAAACATTTTGTAAATACAGTAATTTAAATTGTAGTAGAAAACGGCTTAAATTTAGTTTGAAATTTTAGCTGCGTTATAAAACTCTTAGTTTTCCACCAGAATGGATCGATAGGACGTGGTCTCTTTATTGGAATGTATGACAATGAAACACATTTTAGCGATTCTCGCCAGCATCACTCATTCATACACGCACACGCACGCACACACACACACACGCACGCACACACACACACACGCACGCACACACACACACACACACACACACACGCGCGCGCGCGCACGCACTCACACACACACACGCGCGCGCGCGCGCGCTCTCACACACACACACGCGCGCGCACACACACACACACACACACACACACACACACACACACACACACACACACACACACACACACACAGCCACACGCACGCACACACACACGCGCGCGCGCCCACACACACACACACACACACACACGCACGCACACACACACACACACACACACACACATACACACACACGCGCGCGCGCGCACACACACAATAAACTGCATTTATATGTAAGCTTTTTATAAATCTATATGAGCAAAAAACAAGACCCTCTCGTCTAAGTAATTTTGAGCTGGTTTGAGACAATCTTCTAAACACGTTACTAAATATACTCGATTATAAAACGTCGAAGGCCACAGCTAAGACCCGGCACATTCAAGTTGTGCTATTGTTGTCTAAAATGTAATTTAAAATTTAATTAAATATCCAATCCAATATATAAGAAAACCATGACCCGTGCAGAAAACAAACAAAGGTCATGTTATAAGATAATACACTCGTATGCGCTTTGTTCAAATTGAGAACCAAAAAAGGAAAACGTGTAAATTAACAGGGGACGCCAGTTTTAGCTTAATACCGGTAGGCCGTGATGTGTTATTCGGGTTCCAAAAACGTTAATCATACTTTTTTTTCGAAAGGCATATTTGAGCGGGAAAGCTTTTGTGCTCCGGTTCAGCTAAGTCATGACGCTAAAGAACCCGCTTCTCCCTCCACCTGTTATTCCGATAATCGATATCTCACGTGGTCCAAGTTTAATAGATGATTTCGCGATTAATTGGTATCACGGGACCTCTGCGGGTGGTCCTGTAGAAGACGTGAGTTTCTGCTTCACTTTTATTCTTACCGTTCCACGGTCACGCTGAACTAACATCGGGAACAGTTTTGGATTAATATCTTACGTTTTGTCTGTTCTTTTTATGAAAGCGCGAATGGTATTAACTTTGCTACAAGAAGATGAGGTTTCAAAGTAAAACTCAGCATTACTTTGGCCCAAATATGCTTTTTCAAGCATTCACGTCTATTCATAAACTTTGATTTTAAAACAATCGGCGTGATATAATTTATTACTCTAAATCTCCTCAACTATGTTTTCCTGAAGAGGGCTGATTTATTATCTCGTGTTGTATACATGATTTAATGTAATTTTTTGCACAATTGGACAATATTCTGAATTACTCGAGTAAAAAAATATCGTTAAGATAATTTTCTTGCCCTTCCAAGTTCATACACTGTTAACCCTAATCACTTATACTTCGTCAAAATGACGATTCACTATTTCAAAAATGTCTGTATCAGAAAATGAGCGATTCGCGCATCCATCTTCCCAGTGTCTTCGTACCTACAACAGCCGATGTCAGATGCGCTGTTTTACCGCTAAAGTTTGTATGTGTCTCGTGAAACGGAGCTCATTTTGACGATACATAAGTGATCGTGTGACTTTCTTTAAAGATTGTGTTATCTATACATATGTTTGTAAAAATTCTTTAATTTTATTAAAAACCTGTTTTACAACTCATTCGTTCGTTACATTCTGTGTTTTTTTGTAAATAAAATTCGTCTAACATTATTTTAAAATACTTTTTTTACATTTGTGCTTCACTATTTAATTAAAACGTAGTCATCCTATATATAGTATTTTACTTTCTAATAGTAGGATTCGTAACTACTGCAATATTTTTTTCCAAGCATTAAAGAAGGATGGGATATTACAGTGTTTAACGCATTAATTAAAAATCATTATTTTTGCAAATAAAAAAGAAATTGAAGTAGTCATATTTACGATATATAAGTAATCGTGTGACAAAATGTAGACATAGTAATTGTGTGACAAAATGTAGACATAGTAATCGTGTGACAAAATGTAGACATAGTAATCGTGTGACAAAATGTAGACATAGTAATCGTGTGACAAAATGTAGACAAAGTAATCGTGTGACAAAATGTAGACATAGTAATTGTGTGACAAAATGTAGACATAGTAATCGTGTGACAAAATGTAGACATAGTAATCGTGTGACAAAATGTAGACATAGTAATCGTGTGACAAAATGTAGACATAGTAATCGTGTAACAAAATGTATACATAGTAGTCGTGTAACAAAATGTAGACATAGTAATTGTGTGACAAAATGTAGACATAAGTAATCGTGTGACAAAATGTAGACATAGTAATCGTGTGACAAAATGTAGACATAGTAATTGTGTGACAAAATGTAGACATAGTAATCGTGTGACAAAATGTAGACATAGTAATCGTGTGACAAAATGTAGACATAGTAATCGTGTGACAAAATGTAGACATTGTAATTGTGTAACAAAATGTAGACATAGTAATCGGGTAACAAAATGTAGACATAGTAATCGTGTGACAAAATGTAGACATAGTAATTGTGTAACAAAATGTAGACATAGTAATCGGGTAACAAAATGTAGACATAGTAATTGTGTGACAAAATGTAGACATAGTAATCGTGTAACAAAATGTAGACACGACGTCGCCTGACTGAAATTGGTTGGGGCTACAGCTTAACCTAGAATTCAGGTTATACCGGGCCTGGTCTAGTTAGGTGTATGATTTATCATTGTAAATCGTTTAATATCATTTCCAATTACACAAAGACCTGTTTTTCCTTAATATTTTATGATCTACTGATTCTGTATAACAGTTCAAAACTCTGAAGCATCCAGATTTTTGTAAAAGATGGGGTTCAACCCCAGTAAAAAAATAATGAATTTTACCACTCATGTTTTATGTGTTTCCAGCACTAAAAACAACCAAATTAAGACTATACTGTGTTTTAGGCCATATTGTGGCAGGTTATTTAATATTTTTCGACGAGTGCCATGGGCGTTTTTACATTTTGATTCCTGTACCATTGACATTCATTGAAGTTGTCTTGTTTTTTTTTTCTGCTCACTAAATAATAATAATCAAACAACATTATCTAATTACGATATAAATTTTAAGACCATAGGCAGCAAAAACAAATCAATCTTCGACATATATTTCAAATATTTATTGTTATAAGTTGATTTGAACTTTTATGGTCTCAGAATAGTTCTGCAAATTATTTATACCAAAACATGGACAATTTTACTAAAACTGTTGTCTGCTCCTCTTGTCATATCTTTTTAACTGACGTGGAAAATTAAACCTTGACAATCTTCAAGGTTGTTATTAGACGAAACACGCTTAGCAGAAATACATTACAGCCCGTTCCCTAGAGGAAGTACTGAATCGGGGAGTTCATTTTACAAGTAGGGTAAACAATTTTTTCTACTGTCGTTCGTATTACCCTACACCTAAACTGCAGTTTAAAATATAATCTTTTTAATTAATATTACATTTTATTATAATTTTAATTTTTTGGTCAAGCTAGGGTGGGTCGAGCTTCCTTCCCGTCAGTGCGCAACTGTCTATCAACGATAAGTAATCGTGTAACAAAATGTAGACATAGTAATCGTGTGACAAAATGTTGACATAGTAATCGTGTGACAAAATGTAGACATAGTAATCGTGTGACAAAATGTAGACATAGTAATCAAGGGTTAAAAATCAGTAATTATCTCATAACAACCTCATGCTGGAATAATGTGAGGAATTGTTGTACTATAGTTTCAAAATTTTACCACCAGAATATACAGTTATCTCCATTTTCAAGTAATGGCGCTAGGTGTAGTGATGCATAACGCCGTCCAGTTTATTCATTCTCTCTTGACGTGTACTTATATTAAACAAATCTGTATTCTTTGTGCATTATAAACCAGTTGCTCACTGACGGGAGGTGCCAAGGAAGCTCGACCCACCCTAGCTTGACCAAAAAATTATAAAAAAATGTAATATTAATTAAAAAGATTATATTTTAAACTGCAGTTTAGGTGTAGGGTAATACGAACGACAGTAGAAAAAATTGTTTACCCTACTTGTAAAATGAACTCCCCGAATCAGTACTTCCTCTAGGGAACGGGCTGTAATGTATTTCTGCTAAGCGTGTTTCGTCTAATAACAACCTTGAAGATTGTCAAGGTTTAATTAGCCCCGTCAGTTAAAAAAGATGTGACAAGAGGAGCAGACAACAGTTTTAGTAAAATTGTCCATGTTTCGGTATAAATAATTTGCAGAACTATTCTGAGACCATAAAAGTTCAAATCAACTTATAACAATAAATATTTGAAATATATGCCGAAGGTTGATTTGTTTTTGCTGCCCTTGGTCTTAGAATTTATATCGTAATTAGATAATGTTGTTTGATTATTATTATTATGTGAGCAGCAAAGAAAAACAACAAGACAACTTCAATGAATGTCAATGGTACAGGAATCAAAATGTAAAAACGCCCAAGGCACTCGTCGAAAAATATTAAATAACCTGCCACAATATGGCCTAAAACACAGTATAGTCTTAATTTGGTTGTTTTTAGTGCTGGAAACACATAAAACATGAGTGGTAAAATTCATTATTTTTTTACTGGGGTTGAACCCCATCTTTTACAAAAATCTGGATGCTTCGGAGTTTTGAACTGTTATACAGAATCAGTAGATCATAAAATAATAAGAAAAAACAGGTCTTTGTGTAATTGGAAATGATATTAAACGATCAATCATACACCTAACTAGACCAGGCCCGGTACAACCTGAATTCTAGGTTAAGCTGTAGCCCCAACCAACTTCAGTCAGGCGGCGCCTGAATAATGGAGGGTTATATATTACTAATATTTATTCAACTCTATAAAATTTGTTTCTCTATTTTCTTTTCTCATTTAAAATACAATTGGTAAACATGTTAAGACTTTCGACTGGAAGGTAAAGTAAATAATTCGTGTCGATTTAAAACGATTCCGTTACGCTCTGTATTGGCTTTGAACTGTTCTCGTTCGAGAAGAGCGCTCACTCCCTCCCACGCCTACAATTTCCCGTCACTAGGCTGCGCTGCAGTGCTGCAATTTACGACAAGATGCTCCGCTTGTTTACCCAACCAAGGTTAATAAACCGTCTCCCGCACAATTTATGTTTTCGATCGCCCATAAACCTCCTTCAGCCTCGCTAGACCGGCGCTTCTTTAATAGAGATCACGTGGTCTCGACACTTTTCAAGCCCCAGTACCAGAGTGTGACATTGTGTCATTCAAGCTGTGACAAACTGTTCTTTCTAATATACTGAGAGAAATATACTGACATTTTCTGCCCAAGTCGATCCATTTTTAAAGAGAGTTTATAATATAACACTGAATGTTGTAAGATTTATATTAAAAGGCATTTGCTCATTGAGATCGCTTGAAACTCGCCCCTGATTTAGTCCAATCAGAGACAAAGTATCTCCATGACTACCTGAACTCACAATGTTCTTATATTTCTTAATATTTTCGTCTCAGCGCCTGCTTTCCTGTTATGAGAGATGTAATCTCATTTGGTCTCCATTATGCTAACTTCTAAATACATATTTTAAGTGAGATTTGATTATAGATATTGTACATCCATTGTGCAAGTATTTAGTGGACATTGTTGGATAGCGTAGTACATGTTTTACAATTTACGTAAACTATTTAAAATTTCAAGTGGTTTGATTTTTCATTTGTGTGGACCACGTACCATGGCACCTGGTTTGAGAGATCCTAGATGGCGAGAAGGAAGATAGAGAAACAATATAAATACTTTACTACAAACATGATAACGACTGTCAAAAAATTAACTTGCACGAAGCGGTCTAAATTCGATGATAAATTAGCATCGGTATGAAATAACAAACAATCTTTAAATATGTGTAGACATATCGAAGGCAGAAGCTATTAATGTATAGAACATTTTGAATATGTAACATGTTTTCAGAAGTGGTAGTACACTAGAAATTGTGTGCGATATCTCAAAGCCAAGTGCACGGTTATATGGTCCGTACTATACTTCAGTTTATTAAAATACGATTGTATGAGTTAAGCTTAAACAAATTTATTAATAGAATATATATAAATAAATAAATAAATATCCCTGTCATTAGTTACATCCATAATAATCTTAAAACAAGATACGCAAGTAGGTGCCATTATTTTATTATTTGTTTAGGATTTTGTAGCTTAATTAGACTACGGTATTGTGATGAATTACTGGATCATTTACTTCTTATAGTATTCAGTTAGATAGAGCTTAGCTAGCGAGAACAGTTCACAACTGTAAATTTTAAAAGCGTTTACTCAAAACTTCATTTTACACTAGTTTATTAACGCAGACGGGTTTCGGCAACGATGTCGTCTTCATCAGTAATTTGCTAACAAACTGTTTCTTTAATAGGAACTATTATTTGAAGAGCCAACCATCTTCTCTCTCTAAAGCAGATTTTCCAGCATTACTTTCACGAACGCTATCCTTGGGAAAAGTACAGATCGCGCAAGCATTACTTGACGGCAGGTGATAAAAATCCATAGATAAGACGGTGTAGATGGTGTTAACCTCTCCAGACAAAATCGTGTGCCTCAAAGAGCACTGCGAAAAAACTGCAACCACGACTTGCCACGCCTGACTGGCTCGGAGGGGGGGGGAGTATTTCCACAGGCTGGTCATGAGAAATGGAGCCCGGCGATGGTGCGCTCATGTTGCAGACGCCTAACATTCGCATCTCCCGTTCCTAATTAACATTCGCCTGTGCGATTAGTTACATTAAACTTTATTAGTTAGGGTTACGTGAGTGGAAAGTCTGGACAAAGGTAATGCAAACCTAAATGGTTCCAATTGTAATATGTAGAGTGCATTTAAAAATATATAAGTTATAGACTATATCTAATCCTCTTTATACAAATCCAATTATTGACCATAACGAGTAAAGATTTAATTTCTAGAAAATTGTTATCAGTTTCATATATATATATATATATATATATATATATATATATATATATATATATATATATATATATATACACACACACTAATCAAATGGAGGTTTATTTCCTGAGTAATTTTTATCGAACGACTTTTCACGTCAAACCCAAAAAACGTTTGTTTGTTCTATCTAGTTCTGTCGCAATTAGATTGTATTATTAAATTTTTTTATATGTTTGTGTATGTTTTCTTATTTAAAACTCGGTAGGGCTTGTAACTTTAAAAAAAAAGGAATTTTCCTTTGCTAAAAAGCCAATAAAAATCAGTCGCGTAACCTTCTGTTCACTTTATGGAAACTTTCTGATCTGAGTCAGTCTGTACGTAGGATCTTCGTTTCGGATGAAATCAGTCTTATACAGTTAATATTGCACCTCTTTGGAACAATCAGAGGGGAATATATAAAACACATACTCCGTCTAACCAAAAGCATCCTCGATCAAAAGCCAAACTTTCCTAATACAGACATTGTTATTTAATGTATAGATTTTACAAATCAGCCTATTGTCAGATTGCTGGTTTACTTCGTTGGTACACCGCCTCTTCTCTGTCCCAACCAATAATTTAGGGATCAGTTCTATATAAAAGTCTATAATTTACATAACAGTGTTAAAACTAAGTTTTGATATTTTTACCTATGCGGATGGTTTTACAACCGAAATGTACTAATAGTTAATTAATATATATATATATATATATATATATATATATATATATATATATATATATATATATAGACTAAACATATTTTATATGTATTATAACATAATGCCCCACGTTGGGTGCCATCTATTACAGAAAATAAATAGGTATAGTTGTCGCCCAACGTAGTAGCGTTATGTTATAATTGGCACACAGCATGAGCTTTTTATGTTATAATATATTCTAGTTGTTTTACTTTACATGTTTCTTTATCTTTAGATTACGTTTAAAATTTTGAGTAGGTCTCATGTACTAATCATTAATTGAAATTCTCTTCATTAAGACAGCTTCTGTTATGATTTTACTCTTGCATTGTTATTAAAATCGGATGGTTATTAATCGTTGCAAAGATTGTACAGATATCTGCATGTGGGTATGGAACACGTATGAAAGTAGCATAAATTGCGTTTGTCTACAGATGTCAAGGAAGAGCACCTGCGTTGGATGGGAAGTCATAACAAAATCTGTTAGTTTATAGATTGTCCGCACAATAGCCAGCGCGGCCGTGGGTTGGGACAGCTGTTCTCACTGCCAACATGAATATGCGACACCTCCTTGATATTTAATGTTCACGTCGGACGTTTATTTCAATCCCTAGACAGCGCAGGCGAATTGGAAAATATGTTTTCATTACTAGTAGTGTGTTCTAGACATGGTTTCGCCGTCGAGGTATTTTAAGGATGGGCTTGTAGGTTGTAGAGTTAGTTGTCTGGGAAAAGGTTAAGGTTACTATTCACTTGGTTTTAGTAATGAAATCATCTTATGTTTTGACGCTGTGTCGTAGTAAAGAAAGTTTCTAATTTTGATTATAGGCTTTTATCTTTAGTAACGACTTTATTGCTGATCAGTAAATATATAGACTTTCTTTGTATTGCTCGTTGGCGTCATTACAAAGTTGTAGGCATAGTTGGCGTCATCACAAAGTTGTATTTGGCGTCATTACAAAGTGATAGCTGGAGTCATCACAACGTTGTAGCTGGCGTCGTCACAAAGTTGTAGCTGGCTTCATCACAAAGTTGTAGTTGGTGTCACTGCAAAATTGTAGCTAGCGTCATCACGACATCGTAGCTGGCGTCATCATAACGTTGTAACTGGCGTTATCACAAGGTTGTAGCGGGCGTCATTGCAAAGTTGTAGCTAGTGCCATCACTACGTTGTAATCTGCGTCATCACAAAGTTGCAGCTGGCTTCATCACAAAGCTGTAGTTGACGTCATCATAACTTTGTAACTGGCGTCATCACAAGGTTGTAGCTGGCTTCATCACAAAGTTGTAGTTGGTGTCACTGCAAAGTTGTAGCTAGCGTCATCACGACATCGTAGCTGGCTTCATCACAAAGTTGTAGTTGGTGTCACTGCAAAGTTGTAGCTAGCGTCATCACGACATCGTAGCTGGCGTCATCATAACGTTGTAACTGGCGTCATCACAAGGTTGTAGCGGGCGTCATTGCAAAGTTGTAGCTAGTGCCATCACTACGTTGTAATCTGCGTCATCACAAAGTTGCAGCTGGCTTCATCACAAAGCTGTAGTTGACGTCATCATAACTTTGTAACTGGCGTCATCACAAGGTTGTAGCTGGCTTCATCACAAAGCTGTAGTTGGCGTCGTCATAACGTTGTAACTGGCGTCATCACAAGGTTGTAGCTGGCGTCATTGCAAAGTTGTAGCTAGTGCCATCACTACGTAATCTGCGTTGTAATCTGCGTCATCACAAAGTTGTAACCGACGTGATCACATAGCTGTAGCTGGCTTCATCACAAAGTAATGTTCGCGGGAAAATATGGGTCGAGCCCTTGGTTATATTAGCTATTGACTTCCTCGTATCTGCCGGTAGATCGTGTCCGTCTGCGAGCATGGAGATTCATTAGCGATTAAACAGCCACGCCAAAGTGATACCCATCGCAGACGGGCACGGCAGATTTGACTTGCTTTATTAAACTGTATCTGTGACTTGAACACGACCAGTAGCAGTCGCGTAATGCTGAAGTCAAGTTGTAGATTTAAAGATATTGTGAAAGTATAACTGTCACTAAGGTTACGTGGCTTTAAAGTATATCATGAGTACGCTAAAACACTTGATGACATAAAAGCACTCACGAATAAAAACACCCAATCATACATTGTTTATCATCTCATATCCACAAACACAACCCAAACTTACAAATACTACACAAACAAAACAAAAATAACTAACGCTACACAACCGAACAATATGAAATACACAAATATTTCAAACTACACACAGCACACATTCTTAACAACCAATTACATGTTAACTCGCGGACACTTTTCGACGTCATAACCTCCACTTTAAAAATGCATATATTATAACCACCCCCACCCTAACCTAAAACAACAAAAAGATCAGTTACGTTTCAAGTTGACAATTTGCCTCATCTTCAGAAATGGTCCAGAATAATAAAAAAGTAAGTGCTAGTATAGGCAAGTGTAACATAGTAATAAATTCAAGTGTTTTTAGTGAAACCCCATTAGCTCAAGTGAAAATGACGTTTATATAATAATTTTAGTAACTTAATATCTTATAAAAGTGTATAAATATTGAAAACAATATGGAATATGGCAGAGAAAATTTACTTTAACAATACAACTTTAATTAAAAATAATATGGACGGTATCAATGTGGCTGTGTAGAGCTAGAACTAATGTTAGAGTTTGGACGATGTTTTAACTCTTGACTCGGTATTTTATTTAAAAGTTTTAATATAATTACCAATTTCTTCGCCAGTGGGGCTGATCCACCTCCGCCACATTTTATACCTAATTGTATTTTTGTAATAATATTCTTCGACTTATTTTGTTATTAATATTTTTATCTAAACTAAAACAATGGAAAAGTTATCTTTTTTAGGTTTTGACCTTATCTGGATTTATATTTGGACCAGATTTAGAGGTCTTGATATTTCAACGTACTATTTTGAGTATAAAAAACGTTACAAATAGTGGAATAAAAAGTACCAATTTTATCCATTCGTTGGTAACCCCAAAAATTAAATTATGTTTTACTTGAAGTCATGTATATATTTTTTTTCATTTTTATATATTTTTATTTGTAGTGAAGAAGCACAAATAACATAAGATAAAAATAATGACAAATGTACTTTACATTTTCCATTCCCTTCTATCAGATCAAACTCTCCTTATATATGTTTGTGTGTGTGTGTGTGTGTGTGTGTGTGTGTGTGTGCGCGCGCGAGCGCGTGCGTCCGTGTAGGACTAAATCTTGTTCAAATTTTTAATCGTTAATAATACTTTTTATTCATCCACTCAAGGTCAAATAAATTTGTTAAAAATTGTAGTGGATGACACCGAAATCAAAACAGTTTAAAAAAATATTAATTTAATAATTAAATTTAATAAATTAATTTCAGTTTTATATGGGAGAAAAATTTTTTACAAAAGGGGCAAGTTATGCAATATAGTTATTCCGTCCCATTTGGCTTAAAATACGTAGTAACATGTGATTTGATAAAAAAGCAGATTATGTGTTGTAGGTTATGTGGTAGAACAGATGTTTTAACTTAAGGGATGTATTACTTTATTTATATTAATTGTAATTATTTAATAAAAAATAACTAAAATAAGATTTTTCTTTGTTGACTTAAGTAGGAATTGACTTATATGTCCTTGATGAGTAAATGTCACTCGTGACGTACACAGACTTGGGATTGTTTAAAGACTTGGGAGAAGCCCTGCCCTCGGGACATCGGTCAGCCGCCCGACCTACCAATTAAACCGCGCAATCTGCAGCAACAATATGCAAATGGTCTCAATTTGTAGAGCGCGCATTTCTTTCAAACTTCCAGTAATACCTTTTTTCAACTCAACAACCGCCAGACTATTGGAAGGAGGCAGAGTTATATTAACTTTATTTACTGCTTCTAGTATGTAAATTAAACGAATAAATAAAATTAAATGCATGGAATGGTTGTGTTCCCAATGAAAATTGGCAAGTTTTAGTGTTTCTTTGCTCTATAATGACAGTTAAACTCTCATAACATTGATTTCTCTGTGTTACTGTCCTGTATAAATTTATATGCTTAGTTTTCCTGAATTTATGCGCTAAGGAGGGGTTTATTTGCTTTAACAGGCAATAAACGTTTATTTCAAGTCTTTACATTTTTTCCATCATTTGTGTCTTGCCAGTTATGTTATAACTAAAGTAATATTGTGAGTGTGTGCGTAGGCGCTCGTGGGTGTTCGTGCGTGGGTGTGGAAGCTCGTGTGTGTATGGGTGGGCGTTTGCGTGTATCTGTGTGTATGTACGCGCACAGACCCACCCGCGCGCGCGAGCATGTGTGTGAGCGTTTATGCTCGTAGGTGAGGGTGGGGGTGCGTGTTTGTGGGCGAGCGCGGTCTTGGTTGTGAGTGGCCGTGAACGTATATCTGTGCGTGTGCGTGCGTGTTTGTGTGTGTGTGTGTGTGAGAGAGAGGGTGTACGTGCGCGCTCATGGGTGCGTGGGTGTGGGCGTGCTCGTTTGTGGATGTGTGTGTGTGTGTGTGTGTGTGTGTGTGTGTGTGTGTGTGTGTGGGTGTTGATTTGTGAGCATCCGCGTGTTGTTGCGTGTGCATGCGCACTCGTGTGTTTGGGCTTGCGTGTAGGCGTGCGTGTGAGCGTGGGTGTGATTGTCCGTGCGCGATCGTGGGTGTGTGCGGTGGGTATGGGCTTGCGCGCGCGCGCGCGTGTGTATGTATTTGTGTGTGTGTGCGTGTTTGTGTGTGTGTGTGTGTGTTGTGTGTGTGCGTGTGTTATTTCAATATGATCATAATGCTTTGAAACATCTGTAGTTTTTAATCAAAAAGGAAGGTATTTTAGTGCTGTATTGTGTTTATAATCCAGTAAAACAAGGATATATCTATTTAGACCTAGATTTCATATTTAACATAAGAATTATTAGGTTCTGAAATCGTGTAACTTTATAACTCTCAAATGATTTTAACCTGAGATTAGATCTAATACATAACCTATTTTACATTCCCTAGTGTTGTCTATAGAGTTATCTTAAGAGAAAGCCCTCCCCTAGTTGGTAGCCACATTTAAAATTATATATATATATATATATATATATATATATATATATATATATATATATATATATATATATATATATATATATATGTATATATATATATATATATTAGGCATTCAAATAGGGATTTGAATAACATTATATTAAAAAAATATGTAGATAGTTGTTTATTCATAAGTCTCAATACAGAACAATGATTGCGTATTGTATTTAGTTAGCTTATTTATGATTCTTTTCCTTCTATTAGTTCACACTCTCCTTAATTATATGTTGCTCAAATATTCAATCGTTAATAAAATCCATTTTATTCATCCACTCAAGCTCAAATACATTTTAAAAATCTTGTAGTGGATGGCACTTGATTTGATGGTTTAAATATTAATCTTTGATTAAATTCAAATAGTTTTCGTTTTATATTGGGGGAGAAACATTTCACAAAAGGGGCAAGGTAGTTATTCTGTCTCATTTGGCCTAAACTAACTGAAAACCTATGATTCCGAATAACAGTTGATTTTATGATATAAGATATGTGGTAGAATAGTTGTTTTAACGCATAGGTTATGTTATTTTATTTATACTAATCATGATTATTTAATACATAGTAACTCAAATAAAATTCTTTCTCTGTTGATATTAATAGGAATTGATATTAAATTTGTTTGTTTATTTTACTTGTTTATCAAGAACGACGTGGTTAAGTCATTCCAAAATCTGGTACATATTTGTAAGTTCAAAAAAAATCTTATTATACATTACGAAATAAAACACAGAGGAAATAGGCTACCCTTTTTATCATAGAGTTACTTTATTTCATTGCAACATATTATTACTATAAGAAATAATATATAGAATTTATGTATATAATTATTACATTATTATTCATTATAATTTAAATTATTCATAATTTAATTTAATTTTTCGTGTTTCAGGTAAACGTTTGGAAATATCCTCTTAATTAAAAATACTTGTGCGTTGGTGAGTAGCAGTACTTTTGTATTTCATCGCAAAGCTGCCTAAAAGGGTTTTAAAACGCTTTCAGATAGCGGAATCTTACTGGGATTATTTATATCTTTACACTCTCGTACTTAAGAAATATCTTCGGTTAAAACTTCCCCCTAAATGCATTTGGCTTGAGCAAGATGTTTAAAATTTGCAAAGTAAGTGGAAATAATAAAGGAAACGCGAATTAATGGAAAAGGTTTAGAATAAATAACAGCTGTATAAAAAGAAGACAGTGAAAATAGTATATATTGTCTCAGGGTATATATTACACGGATATAATATATGTAAAGTATGTAGCAGAACCGTTTGTGCTGAACAAATTAAACTGAAATTTTGAAAAATACATTTATGCAAGTATTCCATGTCAGTGGAACATAAAACGTTTAACTGGAGCGGTATTTTGTGTGTATTGTGATTGGTCACGTTTACCATGAATGCTTTTAAAGGTTATTGTAAGGATTATGGCTATATAGAGGATTTAAGGTTGTAACAAGTTCCCTGGCGCAGGTACGTTGACATGTGCTATTACATGCCAAGCTTCATGTAGGAAATCTTTATATGGGTCCAACCTCACTAATTATTCGCTATAAACTTGAACATTAGGTTCAACTTTAAAACTGTATCGCTCAATTAAGAACGCATCCTAGACATAGGAAAGTTAGTGTACAAGCCACTCTCCACCCATAGTTTAATTTAAACAGAATAAGACTACGAAAATGAAATCGCCCAGATGGGGGGGGGGCTGCTGCCGTCTGGGCGAGTGGGAAATACACGCTCTGTCGCTTCGGTCAGCCTTTTTGCCAATTCTACATTAAACCTCCGTTTGTTGTTCAGTGTCACAGCGTTCAAACTGACAACATCGCATCCCCACCCCGCCACAGACCTGTTCCTATTCTGCTTTAAATCAAACTATAGACTATGGGCAGCTCTCCACCATCCACAACATTTAAATCGTACCTAATATGTCCTTACTGGCTAAAGCATAGCCAGTGTCGATAAAGCCTATACTTCGGATCACGCAAACACCTAAGCCAGTATTTAAGTGAGAAAACAAAAATGATGGTGTAAAAGACGATGATCCGACACGTACTAACTTATGCCTCTGATGCTTGGGCATTTAAGAGGAATTAACAACCTGGCTATCTTCGAGAGGAAGATCTTCAGGAGGATTCTTGGCCCTGTGAATGTAGGGGTTGGGGCGCGTATGAAGAGAAGACATTGTGAGCTGTACGAGTTGTTTAGGGAACCCAATAAGGCAAAGTAATAATAATGGGAGGGCTGCGCTCGTGGACCGGATGAAGGGGAGTGATGTACCCAGAAGGCGAGTGCAGGAACTATCTACAAAATGAGATTAAAAAGACGTCTTAGACTTGCATGGATAGATTGTGTCGCTAAGGATGTCAGAAATCTGCTGAATGTGAGGAACTGGAAAGTAGCAGCACAGGATCGAGCTACCTGGCGAAGGCTCATTGAGGAGGCCAAAGTCCACACCCGACTGTAGCCCTATGGAAGAAGAAGAAGAAAACGAATATTTCACCCTACTTGACTTAAGTCTCTAGTTTATTCAGTTTTTATAAATTGTAAGGGAAATCTCAATAGAAAATAATAAGTATTGTGTGTTTTTTTTTAATGAAAGCTCTCTTATTATGGTACTATTATTATGGTATTATTGGAGGCACGTATTTCATTCTACATTTTGCAATTTCTGAAACTTAGTTGTGTACAGGAATAAGAACACTCTCACTAGACTTGTCTGAATGAACGGAAGAGAGGGAAACGTCAAGGGTCTTAGTATAACGGAACGCAGTATTAAATAGTTCATCGCATTCAGTATTAAGATAGTTTCTCAATTCAGAAATGCCTGCCATTATTTTGTTGGACCACTGGCTACGTCTCCCGTGACACCGGCGTTTGGAAATACACCTTCATTTTCCAATTCGGATTAATTAACGTCGATACACCGTGTCCGGGTGTGTAATGGATGTTTCATTGTACAATAGAGACCGAGTGCTCCGGATGGTTGGGTTTGTCAGCCATTGTGGAGCCGTTCGTCTTTCTTCTTCTTACTCCTGACAATGCCCAATTTCCAGCCGAAAACGGGCCTTGCACAAAGGCGGTGAAACTACCACTTGTTATCGGTAACAGCCATGTATCCTCGAGTCACCGGCTTACTGTAACGTCTGGAATGCCGATAGAGTTCCTCACTTATAAGTGCAATCGTTATTCATCCACTCAAGTTGAAATACATTTTTTGAAACCTGTAGTGGATGGCACTTGATGCTAACACAGTTGTTTTCAAATATTAATTCATTAATTTAATTTATTAATGAATTAGTTTAGTTTTATACGCGAGAAAAGGGGCAAAGTATGCAATATAGTTATTTCGTCCCATTTTTGCTGAAAATAACTAATACCGTATGATTTCATAAAACAGATTTTAGGTTATAGGTTATGTGGTAGAACAGCTGTTTTAATGCATAGGTTATGTTACTGTGTGTATATATAATAATTGTAATTATTTAAAAAATAAGTAACTAAAATTAAAAAATTCTATGTTGACCTTCGACATCCTCGTTATGTTTGGCTCTAAGAGGTTACGATTTTTATCCTTATCGCACATTTTATCAGGAGGCTGTTATTGAAAACATTCTATTGTTTCCGTTCATTTTAAAATTCTAAAACGAACATTTTAGTTTCACTAAGGTGATTTTCCATAATTTCAATTCTCTTTTTAAAGTGTAGAAAATCGTAGAATAACTAAAAGTATTGTAACAGTGCTCTTCAAAGCACGAGCTTATAAAGTTAACTGAATCGATAACTGCTCGCGATAGGACTCTCGAAGTAAGAGAGGAAAACGTTCAGGTTGCGTGCAATTACTTCCGTGCTATTTACTCTAAACTTTCTATCGATAATAGTAAAACTGTATTAATAGAGTGCAGTGCACGATCGGTGCATTCCTGGACGTATGTTCGTGTCATTAAAATGATATCTAGAGAATTTAATAATTCAGGTTAATTTATTTTTGACAAATAAATAGATTTAGTGTGATTGTAAAAAGGAAGTAGATGAAAACAGCTGTTAAAAACTGAGAGAGAGAGAGAGAGAGAGAGAGAGAGAGAGAGTGAGAGAGAGAGAAGCATACAGAGTTAGAGATTGAAAGATACACACACAAACGCGCGCGCGCGCGCGCGCGCACACACACACACACACACACACACACACACACACACACACATATATATATATATATATACATATATATATATACAAACAGACAGAGTTATAGTGGGAGAGACAGATTGATAGAGAGAGAGATGCCAACATAGAGATTTAGAGAGGGAGAGAAAGAAAGACATACAGACATACAGAGTTTGAGAAGGAGAGATAGAGACGGAGACAGAGTTAGAGAGCGACAGAGAGAGTAAGAGTTGAACAGAATTCGAGAGAGAGTTACTGACGGAGTCAGAGAAAGAGAGAGAGAGACACAGACAGACAGATATACAGAGTTAGAGAGAGAGACACAAACAGTAGACAGACTAAGGCAGAGTGAGAGAGAGACAGAGAGAGAAGTTGTTACAGGTACGCGAGCCTGTAAGCGTGATGCAGTGTTATATTCCCCTTTATATTCGCAAATAAAAGACAGACAAAACCCCAAAATAAACCTCCAGTCAAGTATGTTGATGAAAATTCATAATTATCCCCATTTTTGTTGATAGGTAAAGATTTTATTTTATAGGCTCGCTTACTTGAAACAGACCTTCGAACCAGGACAGGACATTCCTTAATCCATTATAAAAGTTTACTTTTGTAAAATACAATTCCTGCGTGGTAGCATACGAGTAGTTCGTGTAAACATGAAACGTCTCCCGCCGCCTGGTTCTTGCAGTACAATAGAGTGGAAAGCTCTGAGCGTATGGCGATTATGATGTCATTGTTAACAATGACAATTAAAGTGACGTCTATAATAGTATTGTTGAAATCACAGTTACTCGCTCCTCTTGTTTAAAGTGCTTAATATATTACACAAGCACAGAAAAGCATTCAGCTCGTGTTAAATCGTGTGTCACAGTGTTGTAGGAATGGATTCCAAACCTCACACAGTTATTGCGATTGAAATATATTTGTTCCATTAATTGGGGGAGGCAAAATAGTCAATTAATACATTTTCAGTTCTTTTGAGTTATGCAAATGTGAACGTGTCTATTTACGACTATTAATGACAGAAACCCATAATCTAGAGAAAGGGGTTCTTAACCGGTGGGTCGCGAGGATCCGGCCTCAAGATGTGCTATTTGGAGTCTAGGTACGGGTAACAAATTTTAAAAATCAGTAATTTTTGTAATTTTGTTTTAAAAAGGGATACTCTTGCATTTTACTAAACTTCTAAACTTGCACGTTTTTCAATTCCTTCCATTAGTTTCTTTCTATTAGTAATTCCTTCACACTCCACTTATATATATATAAATATATTTCAAATTTTTAATGGTTAATAAATTACGTTTCATTCATCCACTCAAGATCAAATACGTTTTTTTTAAACTTCAGTAGACGATATTCGATGTTCATACAGTTTGTTTTACTAATAATAATATAATGAATTAATTTTAGTTTTATAGGCCTATAGGAGAAAAACGTTTCCAAAAGACGCAAAGTAAGCAATATAGTTGTTTCGTCCCATTTCGCTTAATATAAGTGATAACATATGATTTCATAAACACAGCTGATTTTATGTAGTATAACAGCTGTTTTAACGCATAGGTTATGTTACTTTATTTATAATAATTGTAGTTATTTAATAAAAAGTAACTAAAATAACATTTTCTTTCTTGGACCTAAGACAGAATTGATTAATACATTTATTTATGTTACTTGTTTTATTCTATTAATGTAAAATGTGAGCTTGTTTGGAATTCTTGTTTTTGAATGTCTGAAATTATTTTTGTAACAGACTAACGTTAAAGTCAAAGGTTTCTTGATTTGGTTTCTAAATTCACTATTGTGGAGAATACTATTGTCTAAATATTACAATGCCCAGAGTTGTAAGATGTAGAAAATGCTATCAAAGGTTGTAACGCTATTGTAGACAGTTCTGGGTATATTTTTTTAATATTCCTCCAAAATTTTTCAACACAAACATCATTATGAATATTCAAAAATATTTAATTTTTTTATTATTGTTTTAATTTTAAAAATTGGGGGTTCGTCAAAATACTGAGCTTAAAAAGTAGGTCGCAGAGTCTAAAAGGTTGAAAACCACAGCTCTAGAGCAGGGCTTAGAAGTGTGGTCCGCGGAATATATATTTGAATCTTTATATTAAAAACCAATTTTTTAAAATTGTAATGTGTAATTTTTTAGGGGTCCGCAATGACAACTTTAGTAATTAAGGGGGTCGTCGACAAAAGCAAGTTTTTTAGAACCCCTGCTCTAGAGATATTAATGACCAACAGGAGAACACAGTTTATGGTTAGAAATGTTCGCAGCGCCTGGTGTCCCTAACACTCCAGTTGGTGTAACTTGTATTTGCAAGCTGTTTAATTAAGAGCGTAATTGGAAATTTCCTCGTTTATAAACCAATGCGTCTCAGCAGAGTCGCCTCGAAAAAACTAGATATTCCGAGTTAGAAAGAGCGGATACGTTTGTGCAAAGTTAAATTAACAAAGTTTGTTGGGACTTTGTCTGGTGTTGCGATCAGACCGTCAGCTACATTGATTTATTTTGTTGCCATGTTCGCAAGTAGTTTATACGTCCAGTGAAATGCGTCGCTATGTTTTTTTTTTATTTTATAGTGGAGTTTTTACTTCAGTAGTTTTTAATTACGTATTGTTGAATAAATAAATGTGTTTTGGGATTTAATTGTTTAATTAATTTAGAACCCTCTCAGTTTTCCTTACTTCTAAGAGGAAGTAATAACTTTTTTCCGTTTACTTTATAGGGTATTTTTTAAGGTTAATAAGTTTAGATGTACAGTAGAACGTTATAATTAAACCACAACCCACCCCGGACCGACGCGACGCTTAAACGGCTGCTGAAATGAATTACCCTATAAATACGGTTATTAAATTCTATCTAATAATCGTAGTTGGAATGAGTAATAATTGAGCTGGCTTGTGAGTTAAGGTTATAAACAAATAAATAACTGCATACGAAATCACAAAACATATACTTTATATTATTTTATGTATCAAGTTGCAGTTGTAAATTTGTAGTAGTGTCAATGATGATGATTACATAAGTCAGTGAAACGAGTATGACAATAGTATGACAAGTGTATTGTTTTGTGAGTTCGTGTATTGTTATTTAGCTGTTTATAATTACTTCTTACTTTTTGCTGCTTCTATCCCTTACTTGTTAGGGCACACCCTGAAATGTTTGTCTTTATTCATTCGCCTCTCATGCCCTTAACAGGTTGTTGTCACATGCGCAAATGCCACACAGATCCGTCACCGGGTTAAGCGCCTGCTTCCAATGCACCACGAAATTAAAATCTAGCAAAAGATTATTTCATTTTAGTCGCCATAACTTCCCGCGATCTTGATTTATATGTCACAAGTTATTGATAACGCAACAATTAAGAGGCGGCCCCGGCGAAAGTAACAGCGTTTATTAATAACGCCATAAATCTGCGTTCAGTATAAAAGTAATTGCTACTCACCCACAAATTGTAATAAATATTGGATTCCGCCGTCGGGCTGCTTACTCAGCTCCGATGATAGTGGTCGCGAGATAGCCACGACAAGCTCTGAGTTATAGGTCAGCGCTAATTTCTGTCCGCGTTGTAATTAGAAACTAACAAACATGTTAATGCCAACTTGCGCCGGGCCGCTGTGATTGTTTCACATGAAAAGCTCGTCTATATTAAAAGCTTGCGGATACAAGAATGACGACTATCCATGCGTTTATAGAGACTTTTGACTTTGTAAATTCGACCCTGTCCAGACTCAGGTTCGTCCATTTCATTACTATTTTCACATAGTAGCAATTTATCATAATCTGGTTTCTTATTATAAACGTGATATTCAAGTGCAATTTCCGTCTTTTCATTTTCTATTAAAATTTATTATGTTGAGTAAAATTTGGATAACAATGTTCTTTTAACATTTTCCTTGCGCTGACTACATAATAAGCTTAATTCGTAGTAATTTCTTTCCTTCATCTGACCTATTGTTTATGGCGTTTTTCAATTTCTTCTAATAGTACACACACACTCACACACTCTCTTTCTCTGTCTATATATCAGTCGTTAATAAAATACAGTACTTTGCTGGATGACACTTGATGTAATACAGTTTTTTCAAGTATTAATTCATTAACTAAATTTATTGAATTAAATTTAGTTTTATTTGGGAGAAAAAGTTTCCACAAAAGGGGCAAGGTATGCAATATAGTTGTTTTTACCATTTGGCTTAAAATAAGTTATAACATTATTACATATAACAGATGATTTTATGTTACAGGTTATGTGGTAGAACAGCTGTTTTAACGCATAGGTTATGTTACTTTATTTATATTAACTCTAAGCATTTAATAAGAACTAACTAAAATAAAATCTTTCTTTGTTGAACTTAGTAGAAATGACTTGAAAATAGTTTTGGTAATATTACTTGTTTTAAATTTCGTTCCTATAGTCTTAATTTACTCATCTTCACTTCTTTTAGAAATATTGTTATGTAATTGAGTACATTTTCTGAAAAATTCGGAATGACTCCATCCTCAAAACTTTAATAGTAATTTTTTTAAAAAAACTTTGAAACTATAATACTATAAAAAAGATGAGTATTTTAAAATTTTGAGTATAGATTTATTCGCAAACGAGTCAACACAGAAAAAAATTTAAATGTTAGGAAAGGCAGATACTGTATATGTATTGGAATGTTTTAGTTCCAATAGTGGAATTCTATATTTATTTTACACGTGTTTTAGAAAGTACTCGTTTAACCTACAATGAGGCTGCAGTCCTCTTTTAAAAGTTTTTGCTAAAGATCTGTTACTATAATGAAAATTAGTTGTTTTGTTAAAGTCATTTTGTCTTAAAACCCTGACCGAATAACAAAATTTTATAAAAACTTTCTCCCTCAATATCATCAAATTACATTCCACTGCTGTCCTAAAGAGTTGTCTTCCTACACGAAATGTCGGTTACGTTCAATTATATCTGGAGCCAACCAAATACGTGGATTAGTGCGCGCACAGATACATTGGCTAGAGGGAGGGAGAGAGAATATCGGATTGCCAAAGCTGGCAACATCGGAGACGAAAACTCGTTCCAATGCTGTATGAAGAATATGAGAGAAGAGGGGAATCAGGCCTGCCAACTTGCCAGTTTCGTTGTTTTAATTTTATTTATGTCCGCATTTCGTTTGAAGCGGTCCCATTACGGAGCGCATAATGTTTGCGACAGAACCGTCACAGATTGGCGAACCATTGGCTTACAACGTGTTCCGATGTAATAATGAGCGGCGGATAGATTTTTCAGATAAGTTTTATGAAGTATTAATCTCTGATGACTTCCGGATCTGTGATAACTGCCCGGGTGATTTACATATAGAGTGAGAAATGTGTTATATTTGCGTTTAGGGAACCATACCGTTGAGGGAACTACTTTTGTGTGCTTTATTTTGTAGGATATTGTGATAAATAGAATTTACTACTTGTAATAAAAAACAACGTAGTATTTGGTACGCCATTTAAAAAATAGTTCTGGTCAGACATTTTAACTATTTTTACTTATTGAAATTTCTTTTAATATTTAAGATTTTTCTAAATCTTATAAAACTTTAAAATGTTTTTTAAGATAAATGAAATAAGTACTTTAATTAAAATTTCTTTTAATTCTTCAACTTCTTTAAGATTTATAAAACTTATTAAAAAAAGTTTTAAAGATAAATAAATTATATACTGTAAATTAAATAGGACTACAAATAAAAAAGTATGTTGTAAGAAACAACAATGATATATTTGTTTAAAATAATAAATTAACATTATATAGGAAAGTCAATTGGAATTAAAAAGAGACAACACATTTCATTACAACTATTCTTTGAGCTTAGCTTGTGAGGTTATCTTGAAACAAAAAAAGACATACAGGAAACTCATAAATTAATCATTTATTGACTAATAAATAATTCCATGACCAAGTTATCATCATCAGTGAGTGAATCATCATCATCAGTGAGTGTTGCTACTACAAACTCAGACCTACAATCCAACAGTTTTAGATTAGAGTTTGTAGTAGCAACACTTACTGATGATGATGACTTTGTCATTGAAACGCGTATGAGTCAATAAATAATTAATTTGTGTGTCTTGTGTATGTCTTAAAACCTATTTGTTTTAACAGATTTCGTTGTAAAATTATATCAAATTTAAAAACACCAACACGCAAACATAACTCTTCAGCCTCATTATAATGTATTACAATTACCGTATAATAATCGTATTATTGTAAAAACGTTGTAGACTTAAGATAAAACATAATTTAACATTCCGTTGGATCGTAATATTTTGAATAAGCTGAGTGTTGGTTTTGTCTCAAAGTGTTCCGGATTATATAGAGATAAATTCATATATGTTATGGATCTCTAAAAACGTCTTTAGATACTGGATATTTCCAACACAACACAATGTAACAGTTACTGTGCAAACTGTTTTTACCTTTTCGCTATATTTAATTGAACATATCTATAGTAAATAATGGTAACGTGATTCGAGACTGATTCTCTCACAAAGAAAAAAATACACAGTAATTGCGTTTAATATTAAATTAATTAGAGCTGGCTAGTGGGGACGATTCAGAACGATGAATATTACAAGAGCGCTCAAAATCTCATTACACAGTACTTTATTAACACAGATCAGTTTCAACGAAGATGTCGCTTTCGTCAGTGATTGGCTACTACTGATGAAGGCGAAATCGTCGTCGAAACTAGTCTGTGTGTATTAATAAACTAATGTGTAGTGTGAGGTTGACTGAACCCTTTTAATATTTACTATAGTGTTTAATATGAACGGACTGTACAAGGTCCAAGTAAAGCAGTTTTATAAAAATATGTAATTTTCAAATTTGTAAAAAAGTGATGCATTAAATAAAGAGTAAAAATAATCCAGAGTATATAAAAAACAAGTAATGTAATAATAAAATTATAGTAAATTTCTACTTAGAGCAACGAAAATAAATTTTATTCTAGTTACTTTTTATTAAATCATTACAATTGGTATAAATATGTAAATACATAAGACAGAGTTGCAGTAGTAAGCGGCAAAATAAAAGCAAAAAAATTATTCAAATTAATTAATAAATTAATCTTTAAAAAAACTTTATTAATATCAAGTGTCATCCACTACAAGTTTTAAAGGTGGCGTGGACTTTCCCACCGTGGGACTTCCGACCACTGACAAAACCACGTGGGGTTTCCTACCATTCAATTCACTACTCCACAATAGTGATGTGACGAGTCGAGTATTTTACTCGAAAGGTATCGAGTCAACAGAGTATCGAGTCGACTCGATTCTTATACTACGATAATCGAGTATCGGTCAAATAGTTTACGAATTCCAAAATAGCAGCTGAAACGGCAAATTTAGCAAGATTAAAGGGCGATTTAATCGAGTCGACGAAATACTCGACTCGCCACATCACTACTCCACAATAAATTATGTAAATCATTTGAAAAATATTCCTTCACATTTTATCCAGGCTTAGGACTGGCTACGTAGGCCTATAGCGCAAACATAGGCATGTTTAAATATTTTTCTTTAGCAAATAATTAAGCACTCTTAATAAGGATATTAGTCGTATTTTAAGGATATAATTGTATTATTTTACATTACTATACAGCTTTGTCAAACAACCATATGAATGTTCAGGTGGTGGGGATGTTCCGTGATTAACCCCCGTATAATATGAAAAACCACAAACCTGCGAATATCGTTTATGTTAGTAGGCCGTTATATATAGGAAGAGTGGTGACAGATGGGAAATCCCAAGTCTCGAACCCGATCGGTCGGAAACGCCACATCATCAGGTGTTCTAACAATAGGATCGCAAATACCACGGTCGGAAAACCCACGTATTCGTTTTAAAAAATGTATTTGACCTCGAGTGGGTGAATAAAAAGTAATTTGGTAACGGTTGAAATTTTGAACAAAATATCGGGCCTACCTATATAAATATATATAAGGCGAGCGAGAACTAACAGTAGGAATTTAATTGCAAGTTGCAGAAAAAATTGCATATCCTGATTTCAATTTGAAAGAACGTTTCCACTCAAAAGAACTCGATGAGCTAGTTCAGAATTGTTGAAATTTTAAAATTGTTCTGTATTTTAAAATTTCTTCTATTAGCTCACACTCTCCTAATATACAAATAGCCTATCCTGTACAAATTCTCATTCTTTAATAAAATAGATCGTTATTCATCCAATCAACTTCTTTTAACCTATATTGGACTGCTATTGATGTTTTTTCAAATATTTATTCAATAATTAAATTATAAAAATTTTGGGGACTCTTGTGATTCGAATTATGAATCCTCATGTTCAAAGTCTACCGCGCTTTGGCACTGCGGGAACTTTCAAATACGAAGAAAATAATTTTCTCAAGGCCATCTGGTTGTCCCGGAAACCACAATTTTACAACCTTAAACTGTTGCCATGGTTACCACAAAATGTCATAAATCGTGCTGTAAGGTTAAAAATAATTGAAACGAATAAAATAAACAACTGGATATAAGAAAACAATAATAATATTTTTTCTTGACCTCAATAGGAAGTGACTTGAATTTTTTTTTTAATTGTTATTTTGTCCAAAAGCGTTTATATTATGAGAGATTGTATTACGTTTTTTGTGATCGCCTAGGTATGGAAATTCGTAGACTCTAATCTATAAAAATGAATTTACAGTTTGGTTAAAATTGTATATGAAAATAATTTACATATTAATTGGTCCATAATATTATAATATTTCCAACAAAAAACTACGGGTTTTAAAGAAATATAGGACGTACTTTATTTGTTACAAACACGTTTTTAGTAACAATATTTTTTTAAAGCATTCTTCCTAAATGCTTCGTGCAAATTGCTATTTTCCCCTTTATTATTTTATTTCAAATTTAGGCCTGGCCAATATTTGTGTGTCAGATTTATCAGGCCTTCACCATAATGATTATAATGGAAAATGTTCAATAGTCTGTTACATCCAATACAGCACCAAGAGGGTTAATGGAGGGGTTCTTACAGTGGTTTCAACGAACGAGAGGTTCACAGATTTGAACGCAAGGTGCGGTGCTTGATTGATCAAAGAAGCCTCTAAAAGCGATCGTTTTATTGGGTCTAATAACACAGCTGTCACTGTGCCACGAGATAAGACAAAATTTAAATTTTCAAATCGAGTTCCGCTTTGTGCATTCATAATGAACGGGCTGGTTTATATCAGCCGTTAGCGACCGCGACGCCGTTACTCCGGACAGTCAATGAAGTCTTCGCGCAGAAACAAGTCTGGCCAGGGACAGATTTGACGTCGGTCATCAGATAGTGGGCACGATTTATACATTTTTGCCAAGTTTTTTGAAGACGGACAGTAGATGTTAATAGAGATATTACGTGTGTCTATAATGTTTTCCGCTTACGAGTTCTGTGGGTAAAAAATGTATGTTTTATTTTTGTAGGCGTATAACGATTTATGTTGGACCTTAACGGGTTGTCACGGGTTGTTTAATTGGTTCAATAGTTCCCTGCCCACGTTCAGTGAATGAACTGTTATTGTTTACTCCTAAAATATCGTATAATATTATATACAACAGAATAACGTTTATACACTTCTATAAACTTTTCCTTCACCATTATTATCACCATTATCAAGATTCCGATGGATTGTTGATATGTGTATATAATTTGTGTGTGCGAGGGTGCACGCGCTTCTGTGTGTATATATACATTCTAAAGACAAGAATATTTATAAAGATAATGGCTCGATTACTCTCATAAATTTAATACATAGACATTGTCAATGGCCTCATACACCCCTCGACTTTTGCACGAGGTGTTTGATAATGTGAATAAAGTGTATTAAATTAATAAAGTGCTTAGAGACATTTTTTGTATACAAATTTTGTTTATGAAACATATATTGATCATTAAGTTAATTAGAGCTGAGCTAGGGAGAACAATTCACAACAGTAAAAATGAAAACAGTTTAAACAAAATCTCACTACACACTTGTTTGTGAAAAGTTACAGACTAGTTTCGACGACGATGTCGACTTCATCAGTGATTGGCTACTACTTATTCACTAGTAGCCAATCACTGATGAAGGCTACATCGTAGTCGAAACTAGACTATATGTAATAATAAATTAGAGTATAGTGAAATTTTGAATGAATTCTTTTCGTATCTACCCTTATGTTTATTAATGATCGACAAAAGGACTATGTAAAACAGTTTTGAGTAGAGATTACATTTTCAGATTTGTAATACTTTAAATAAAGAATAAGAATAATAAACTATTCCAGAGTATATTAAAAAAGTAATATAAAACAAAAATTTGACGTCAATTCCAACTTGGGTCAACAAAACATACAGACTAGTTTCGACGACAATGTCGCCTTCATTAGTGATTGTGTACTACTCCATTCTATTTATAATTAACAAGAAAAATATAACGTACAAGTCTCTCTCTCTCTCGCACGCAAACACACGCGCGCGCGCTCACACGTACACACACACACGCGCGTACACAACACACACACACACACGCACATACACTCACACACACATAGGCACACAAACACACACGTGCGCGCGCGTACCGTATATAACACACAGAAAAGGTATGGCTCGAATCTTGAGGGATAGGGAAAAATCTTGAGGACAGTGAACGTCGCGTGAATCTTGTGAATTTTACTATTAAGAATTTTCAAAGGAAATTTATCTATAAATCTTAAGTTTTATCATTAAAGGAAATATATTATGCAACATAAAATTTAGAAAGCTGTCCACGCTATAAATCATTTTATTTGAGCGTCTAATGCAGCTTAAATGCTTCTGATTTCTGGTAAAATAAAACAGAAAGGTAAACTCGCGCTACGAATTTTGACGGCGCGCTGAGGGTTTTACAGTTCAAAATTTCCAGGTCACTGAAATTGAAAGGGCTGAAATGAAAGTGTAAATCCGAATAGATTTTGCGATTTGATACCTGGTGGCAATCGTTCTGGAAAATCACTTTGAATGCAAATCAGCAACACAGATTATTTATTAAAACCGGATTTATTGAAAGTATTTTCAGTTTTCAAGAGACAAGTCATGCTTAGCGTTACCATTGGTACTTCACGTCAGCAGTTGAAAATCGTTTGTTTATTGTATTAGTTTTAATTTTAGCATTGTTGCACAATAAGTGCGGATTTTCACTATAAGTTTGTTGGAACTAATTTCAATTTCAAATCGAGAGTTCTAGTTTCGAACTTCTTGTATTTCCTGGATTTATTGTACGTAATTTCAAGAGTAACAATTTAGCTTAGTATCAGAACATAAATTAAATTAACAAATTTTAAGAGTGGCAAATTTTCAAAATTTTGTTACATTTAGCTTTTATTTTTCTATTCCTTCTATTAGTTCACACTCTCAACAGACTGTATTGTTATGCATCTTGTTAAAAATTTCTGTCGTTAATAAAATACTCTTCATTCATCCGCTCAAGTTTAAATACAGTTTTTTAAAATTTATATTGGATGACACTAGATGTTAGTAAATGTTTTTCTGTCCGCGTTGTAATTAGAAACTAACAACCATGTTAATGCCAACTTGCGCCGGGCCGCTGGGATTGTTTCACGTGAAAAGCTCGTCTATATTAAAAGCTTGCGGATGTAAGAATTACGACTATCCATGCGTTTATAGAGTCTTTTTAGAGTCTTTTGACTTTGTAAAATCGACCCTGTCAAGACTTGGGTTTGTCCACTTTACCAGTATTTTCACATAGTAGCAATTTATCATAACCTGGTTTCTTATTATAAACGTGATTTTCAAGTGCAATTTCCGTCTTTTCATTTTCTATTAAAATTTATTATGTGAGTAAAATTTGGATAACAATGTTCTTTCAACGTTTTCCTTGCGCTGACTACATAGTAAGGTTAATTCGTAGTCATTTCTTTCCTTCATCTGGCCTATTGTTTATGGCGTTTTTCAATTTCTTCTATTAGTACACACACTCTGTCTCTCTCTCTCTCTCTCTCCCTCATTGTCTGTCTCTCTCCATCCTTCTCTCTCCTCCTCTCTCTCCCTCCCTCTCTCTCTCTCCCTCCCTCTCTGTCTCTCTCTTTCTTTCTCTCTCTCTCTCTCTTTCTCTCTCTCTCTCTCTCTCTTTTTCTCTCTAATATATATAACTTTGCAACACTGTTTCCTTGTATTAGTGAGTCTTGTATATCTACTACAGTGAGTCTACTACAACCCCTCCCCCCCGGTCTGTTGATGCTCGACAATGGAGATACTATCGATCTTTAAAAGTTTCCTCGCATAAATACCAAGTAAGATTCTTGTTTAAGTACGTTTAGTGAAAGTGATATATATATATATATATATATATATATATATATATATATATATATATATATATAGTTAAAATTTTCAATCGTTAATATAATACAGTACTTTCTATTCATTCACTTCAACTATTCACGTTCAAAAACATTAAAAAAAAACTTTTACTGAGTGCTATTTGATGTAATACAGTTTTTTCAAATATTAATTCATTAATTAAATTTAATAATAGATTAATTTTAGTTTTATGTGGGAGATAAATTTTTCACAAAAGGATCAAGGTATGCAATATAGCTATTTCGTCCCATTTGGTTTGAATGATAACTGATAACTTGATTTCGTAAAATAGCTGATTTTATGTTGTAGGTTTTGTGCTAGAACAGCTGTACGTTATGTTGTTTTATTTATAATAATTGTAATTACTTAATAAAAAGGAACTAAAATAAATAATGTTTTGTCAACCTAAATAGAAAGTTACTAGAAGAGAATTTGTTTACAATACTTGTTAAACGTTAATTATTTCTTTTTCAAAATATTTTTATTATATAATCAAGAAACTATTGAATAGGTTAAAGTAACGATCTAACAGTTTGCCTTCAAAGTGGCTAGATATATCCGCTTATTGTGTTGCGGTCGTATTCGGGAAATTTCGGTCGTATTCGGGAAATTTGGGGTCAGAACTTGTCATAATTTAAGTTTCACGCCTCTCCGTTTCTGCAGATGCTGTATTTGTAACCAAGGAATAACTTGGAAGTAGTGCCCGACAGATAGTGTATAATAAAGGCAACCATGGTCTGTTGGACGCATGATCTTGTATTACACTACCGAAATATTAGTCACGCACTGTATTTCAAAGTTTTTACATTATTAGATTGATTCAGATTTAAAGGGTGAAATGAATTATATCTAATTTTGATTTATAACTATTGTTTATTTACTATACAAATTGGATATTTTATGTACAGTAGGCTTTATTAGAAATGAAGAGAAATAAACTTGAAAATTGTTTTGTAAGGTTCACCCTTAAGCAAATTTATTACATTATTATTCCCATTTAATTATACCTCGTTTTAGGGCAAACAACTTATTGTTTTATGTATTAAATGATTCATAAAGTGATGTAAGAGTGATATGTTTAAAGGCTGTTGGAAAGGGTATTACATTCTATTTATGTTCTTCTATGCTTTTTAATGGTTATATTTACAGATCAGAAATTCGTTCTTATTTAGCAAATATAAAACTTGTCGAAATATTCCTACGTTTTATGGAATTCACGTAATTTTATGAATGTATTACACCTCTTCTGTTGTTATTATTTTAACGGATGCAGTATTTTATTTTTATTTTACTATAGGCTTTGGAGAAATTATCGTTCTCGTTGAAACTACAAAAAAATACCATGATGAGGTGTACACTCACAACATTTTGTTAAATATAAACACGGTTGTTGCGTGAGTCATAGAAACACCATTTACTAAGAATCTGGCTACGTTTTTACGACTAAGTGTCGTCCTCATTCAGGTTTAGAAATATAAGACGGAATTAACATCTAGATAATAAAATTCCACAACAAAATTAACATAAAATCAAAAACATTACAAAGAGTTATTAATACAAATAAAGTAACAAAACAACAACACAAATAAATTAAATAATTAAAAAACACACAAGAAAACGAGATAGTCCATGATAATAAAAAAAAACTATAAACAATTAATTAAAATGTGTAAAAAAATTCCCAAAAATATAAAAGTAATACAACCTCTAAAATTAAATCATTACTAGACATCTGGTGCATCAACAACTAGAACCGTCAAGAGTTTAAAGCTCTATGGCTAAAGGATTATAAATACTGGCCAATTCAATAGTGTCCTCCTTTTACATTAATAAAATTTTTTCGCATCTTTACATTTCAGACAAAATTCGTCACCTCCAATTACTTTCCGTATCCTAAATCCTTGGATTTTGGAAATTAAACGAATGATTACATTCATTTATAACACTGAAGAGAGATGGATACCTTCATTTTTACTCGCTTTTCATGTTCTAAAAGACGATTATGCAATTCACGTTTAGTTTCCCCAACATAGGAAGCACCACAAACATTACAATTAACCCTATATACAACACTATTCCTATTCAAAACATCAGTTTTATCCTTACCTCTTCTAACAATACCAGACAAATTATTAGACTAAGAAGATATAGCTAAGATTTTTTTGTGTTTTTATTTTACAAAAAAATAGTGTAAAATTTGTAGTTTAAATATTCGTAGCAATATGTTTATTGAGACGGTACAAATAAATACTGTTTATTTGTGTTTATTGATTTTAAGTAATACATCCTTTTAACTGAAAAAAAAATAATCTTTATACCTAAGAGATACAATATTTTAATTCGATCATAAACGGCAAACATTTCGTATTTAAAATGTATTTAATTATAAAATTCCTTATGAATTCCTTTATATTTAATTTTTAGTACCAAATAAATACTTGGCTACTCATAAACTGAACAGTCTTCATGGCGTTAGGCAGTGCTACCGCATCTGCATAAATATTTCCCTCCGTTACACTAAATTTCTCTCACCCGGAACTCGTGTTCTCGCCAAAGGCGGGACGCTTTCGCGTCATATGTCTCGACCAGCTGTTCGAGAAAAGTTCACAAGTTCATATATCGCTATTGAATGCAAATTAATAAGTAGTGAATCACGCTGTTTCTTACACAGGGCGGTAATTTTCGCGCCGTCAGGTTGGTACTCCGTTGAGGCCAATGCGCCGTATCTGTTGGTTCTTTCTTTGTCTCATTCATTCTTTGTCCTCTTTTACTTTTAATCTCTGTTTATGTATCATTATATTGCATATTATATCTTGTATTGAACTAAACGCGTGATCTTACAGTTTTGTGTTTGAAATAAGCACGATACATTCCTTTAGCCTTCACAACAGAGATCTTCTCTAGTATTTCTTAGAGAGACCAATAGTTTGCATCACGTTTTCCTCAGGGCCGCAAATACAAGTGACATTAAATAGTTTATAAACAGTATGATTATAACATAAGTTTATTACATCAGTGAATAAATCAACTATTTTTTGTGTAAAAACGTAGAAAAATGTATTTTTTACCTCACACCAGGAATTACTAAATTTGTTACTTTGAAGCCGATGGGCGAAATCTTTCACAGGTCTTTATTATGGCATCTATGTTTTCAACGCTCTCACTCGTTAACCTACATCTGTACTTGTGGCTTTGAATTTCAGCTTACTGAATGTAGACTCATGGACACATGTAGATAAAAAAACAACATTTAATGTGTACAGTCAGTTTTGTTGGGAAATTTGTCCTTTTACACTGCTTTCCAAAAACTCGTAGGTGAGCGTTATCCTTCTTTTTGTAATAAAAAAAACCATTGCCTCTGAACTGCTGTTTTAATTCCTAACTGTCTGTGGGCCGCAAAATATCGTTCTCAGGTGCTTTACAAGGATTGACGCCTTCCTGAAGGAATAGCAGGCCTGACAGTTTTTATTGCAAGAGATATTTATAGTATATTTGATATATTTTTTAGACAAACCAATCAACACACACACACTACGCATACGCGAACTCATACGCACGCACGCAAACACACGAGCGCGCGCGCGCACGCACGCGCGCGCACACACACACACACACACATACACACACGCACGCACGCATGCACGCACGCAGACACAAGGGATAATTTTAAAAGTTATTGTTTGTAGCTGTAAATTAATTTTTCTTTTTTAAAAGCATTCATTGATTTTAGGATGTCATGTTTTAAAACATTGCTTAGAATATTAAACAGATTTCATTCAGAGAAAGGAGTTTTTTTATTACACTTTTAATTACTGGTATTTCCCTTAGCAATATATGGTTAATAACTTGTCCTTCTATAAAATACTAATATAAATACAAACATTTTCTCAGTGCATGTTCCCCAGCGCACTGTCAAACTTCCGTAACTTTGAACTGCATCTGAAACTTACTCCACGCGAGTCGCGACGTATTTCTGTAAGTGTCTGTATTTTTCTAACGCTCCGAATACAAGTGCATGTCCTTCAGTTTCTACCCCATCCTCTCAAATTGCTACGGTACGTAGAAAAAAGCCTGTTGAGTACGAGCATGGGTATAATGGAGCACGCCTGAGAACGTAGTCCTGTTGCTCTCGTTACAAGTGCCATCTGGATTGCGACACCAGCCTCCTCGATCTCCTCAGGTAGCAACGCACTAATGAAAACTTCAACACAAGATGGCATTGGACTATAGTGGTTTTGTTATGCTCTTTGATTCAAGCTTTAAAACTTTCCCTTTTAATGTGTAACGGATTTCCGCGATGCTTATTTTTCAAGGGGTTTTTAGTGACCTATAACAAACTATGTTTTGCTTTGTTTTTTACCTTTGTATTTTGAAAAAAGATAAAATTATATCTACCGGTTATAAATTTCCATGACATGAACTCTTTTGCTATTCGTCCATCGCTTTTACGTTATTATAGATCTCATCGCGTATAATTAGATTTGTAGAGTGTTATATTTTTCTAAGATCAGTAAATTTTTGTTAACATTAAATGTATCGCTTGAGTAAAGTAGACATATTTTTGCGTTGACAGTGAGACGTTTCGGTTTCATTTTACGTCAATAGGCTCGGTATTTAATCTGCCAGACATTGTATTTTATTTTCACTCCATTCCGGTTTTAGTGATCCAAAATAAACCAAACGGGACATGAAAGATAAAATATCAGATTATTATTCATCCACAGGGCGCAGCAACTGCAAACTGATATGCAATGGTAGTATGATTAGGTATACTGTCAACTCCCGATTATCCGCATACGGATTATCCGTGTTCTCAACCACCGACCACAACACTCTGTTTTTATGTATGCCTGCATACGTGCTTGCGAGTGGCTTTCTTAGTCTCAAAAAGTATAATTAGAATAAATGAACATTTCCGTAGAGTTTATTGATCATCCAAATTATAATAGCGTGTAAAGTGACTACTTTTTGTACCCAGTATAGTTTGCATAGGCCTGACTGAATACCGCTTTAATTCCTAGTGATGTAAAAGCGGTCATTATCAAATTCAAAGATTGTTATTATTACGTATTATGTCAGAGTTTTATCGATATATTGCACTGAAGTTAATGATGTAATATTATATAATGTTAAGGTGGCATGCAAGATAACATGCTAGAGAATTAGGTTAGCGCTACTGCGGGTTGAGCTTACTTTATATCCTCTATTAGTCTCAGTTACAATCAGCTGGAAGGGATTTTTGCAGGGGTCTTGTAATCACTTTTAAACAAGTAATATAAACAAAATTAAGTTAATTCCTACTTAGGTCAACGAAGAAAAATGTTATTTTAATTGTTTTAAAAAAATATTTACAATTAGTATAAATATGTTTATACATATGATAGAACTGAAATATTAGGGTGGGGGGAAATAGAAAGCGAAATTAATTATTCAAATTGAATAATTAAATTTAATTAATGAATTTTATTTGGAAAAATTGTATTACCATCAAGTACCATCCACTGAAAGTTTAAAAAATGTATTTGAATTTAAGTGGATGAATAAAATGTATTTTATTAATAGTTGCAATTTCGAGCAAGTTGAGTGTTCGTGCGCGCGCGCGCGTGTGTGTGTGTGTGTGTGTGTTCGTGCGTGTGCGTGCGTGCGTGAGAGAGAGAGAGAGAGAGTGTGTGTGTGTATATATATATATATATATATATATATATATATATATATATATATGTGTGTATGTTCTATTTCATAAAATATTCAATAATCCAGACAAATGTTTCTATATTTTAAATGGTAAGTACTTTGAAGTGGGTTCGGTAAAGTTCGCGACGCTGTTACATTCTGGTTACAAACGGGATACACAGTTGCAGCCATATTTATTGGCTCCGGATCTAACGTAGCGCCTACACCACGTTTACGATTTAAAATATCGTGCATACACGCTGCCCCTAATTGTACCCCTAGCGAGTTATGTTGGTACTGGTAATGGAGTTGTGGCTTTAGTTTATCGTAGTTTTCATTTGTTTACCGTGTGAGTTGTACTTTTAAATTACTGGCAATCGAGGTGAGACTAAGTGCTATCTTATAAGTCAGCGTGAGTGCGTAGAATTATTCATATTTCGTATTTATTCATGTTTCTGTTTTAACTTTTAATTTTTATATTTGTTTTTCTCGTTATGCGTAGAAAACAAATAATATAAAAATATTTCTAGTTAATTTCTACTTATGTCAACGATCAATGACTTTATTTTGGTTACTTTTTGTTAAATAATTACGAATAATACAAAAATGTACATTATATAACAGAATCAAAATATTAAGTGGCAGAATAGAAAGCAAAATTAATTATTAAAAATAATTAATTATATTTAATTTAAGAATTAATATTTGGTAAAAATATATTGGAATTTGGATGGATGAATAAAAAGTATTTTATTACGATTGAAAATTTGAACAAGATATATATATATAACTCAAGTACATAAAGGGAGAGTTTAAACCAGGGGTTCCCAAACTTTTTGGATCCACGCCCCCTCCTCTGAGATGAAATCATACCACGCCCCCCTCAAGTGTACACTATATATAAATGGTATAAGCATATGAAAAAAATAGATATTATACATAATAAAAACAATTTATTTACTCGTATATGTAATTTCACAAGAAACATGATGTAACATTTTAAGTTTTAATTTGCAAGGTAAATTTAAATTCTAAATAATATAAGAAAAATCTGTTTGTGAGATGCTTGAGACTGCATTTATTACACTCGATTACTTTAGGTTGTATTTTAGTAAAGGTACAACCCAAGTTATTAACAACATCAAACTTTTTCTTATATTATTCAATATATTTAATATATCATATTACTTTCCATCTGGTCCCGCGCCCCCCTAGCTTGCTTTTACGCCCCCTCCCAGGGGGGCGCGCCACCCTGTTTGGGAACCATTGGTTTAAACTAATAGTAGGAACTGAACAGGGACGCTTTGTAAAGCTTTTGAAAGAACTACTTCTATCTAGACTACATTAATGTTATAATACAGGCTATCATTAAGGTTATAATATCTTCTATCAATGTACACTCGAAAGTTCTCTTGTAAAATTTTATTATTTTAAGTAAACATTTTTATTTGCACCGAATCTTGTTGAAATTATATCTGAACATTCCAAAATACCTTTCGTTTCTTAAATTGGATTTCGTGAATTTTATTATATTTTAAAATATTTATTATTTTATTAAATATCGGGTGTCAGCAATAAACTTTATTTCTTTGTGTTTCCTAGAACTTTTCTATATCATTAGGTATAATTTGTAATTGTGGATGACGTCTGGGAAATAGGTGTTTGAAAAAGGTTATTAATAAATAATTTAATAATAACAGAAGGTTGATATATGGGTCAGAATAACGGCAACGTTTCGACAGCTAGTTTACCTTCTTCATCAGGTTAATAATACTGCCTGTAATGTACCATACTAATGAAGATGGCAAACTAACTGTCGAAACTACGTTGTTATTTTGGAAATATCTATTACCGACTCATATGTGAACCATCTTTTATTAATTCCAAGACAAGTGAGTGTGTACGTACGAACATAATGAATAAGTTGTTTAACAACTTTTGGAATTGTAGTGTAAGGAGAGTATCGTGTTTAGGCAGTCGTGACGCATCCCGTAAGTGGGATGGGAGGGACGCGCTTAGGACTTGTGCAAAGCGACCCTTCAAACACGTAACCAAAGGTTTTATGTGCACAAGCAGGGGGAGGCTAATTTTTGTTTTAAAACGCATAGCCGGGGATGCAACTGTGGGGGCGTTGTTTGTGCCGATCTGAGTAGCAAGAAACTAATCGGCTAATGGTGGAGGTGGGACAAAAGTCCTCGGGCTAATTACAAGACAGAATGCTAGAGGATGTGAAGTAGAAGCATCTTTGTCGGAATAAACAATATCCTGTGAAAAAAAGGGAGCAAGTCTTTTCAGATCTTGAGTCCGCATTAAATTTGGAACAAGAGAAAAGTGACAAAAACAGGCCGTTAAGAATTCGTTTTTCAATCGAAAGTAATTTTTCCGATACCTATAGCAAAAGCAAAATGCGAAAGCTTCCTAACGTTAGGTCTTTTACTTTCGCACGCACGCACACTCACCCTTACAAGTGCAGATGATTCGGACACACACGAGACCGGCGGGTTTTCTGCTCCATTTGTCATTTAGTGGTATCTTGTAACCAAACTTTAACTGTTGAGTTGTAATTTTAACATAAATAGTTAATTAATATTGATTCTACTTGAAATTACAAGAAAAATGATACCAAACAACCCATGATTAAAATTAAACACTAAATACTAATACAGGCAACACATTTTTATTTCATTTTATCCCCTCATGAAGTGACAATAAATTGTACATTGTTTGGTATCAATTTTCTCGTAATGGTGTGCAGAATTAATTTATGCCAAACTTTCTGAGGTTTGTGATAAAATTTAGTAAAATAGAGTTTGATTAAGGAAGCACCACAAGGTGACTAATAACCAGAGCGCCGGAAGGAATGCGGCCTTCCTAATCCTCTGCCTTTGTGTGAATGAGACTACTTGAGGTACAGGGGCACTTGCATTTTGCTATTACTATATGGTAGGCATAGTTATTTCTTCGCAAAGAGACTCACTCTCCCGGTAATTACTTCCGGAACTTTCCCATTCATATTTCTCCACGATAACTAGCTTTTCAAGTGAAGACGTTCAGCCTGGTTTTAAATAGGATTTAATATTAGTAATAGTATGGGTAGAGGGTTTATACACTAGTAAAGGCAGACGTTTCAGCTTGGGAAACCGTTAGAGCTTGCTAAGCTTTACTGGCCTGGATTTATAGCCCGGTACATACACATTGAACTCAGATACCACGCTAAATGTACTGGTAGCTATTTAATTGTGAAACACTTCGTAAATGCAACACGAAGTGCTGTGATCAAAACAAATACTGTTCCATAACATGTAGGCTAATGTTTTTCATAAATCTGTTTAGGTGCTCATTTTCATGATCAAACTAATGACTAAAAAAGCTGGGTCTTCTCAGAAAGTCGATAATGAGAGCACTGTAATTAACAAGCTCTCGAATGTCGACTCCCAAATAACCCAAGTAAAATTCTTGTAAGTACGTTTTTTCAGTGGATAATACTAATTAACTGAAATAAACATAACATTTGATATGAACATGTAAATAATCAAATACAGATGAAATGTAAACATTAAAATTCTATCACCCAATTAATTATTGTGTACACGCTATTAATGTTTGCTGCTTGTATTTTTCTGTATTTGCTCTGGCAAAAGACAATCACGAAAGAAACAAAGAAACACATTTATAAAACGTATTGTTCAGAGAGTTACACTCTAAGGTTCCGAGGTATTAAATAAAGCTAATAATAGCAAACTAATGACGATGGAAATGCATTATTTACGACGAAGCTGCTGTAAATCGAGAAGTGAAAGGGTTAGAACTGAATAAATTTGTAACGAAATGGAATTGAATAAAAGTATAAGGGAAGATGATATAAGAGGGTATATGATATATAAGAGACATAGAGAAGGCAATTTCCATGGTTTGGACGTGTAAAGAGGAAGGGAGGAGACAGGTACTAAAATGTAGAGAAGGCAATTTCCATGGTTTGGACGTGTAAAGGTAATGGGAGGAGACAGGTACTAGAATGTAGAGAAGGCAATTTCCATGGTTTGGACGTGTAAAGAGGAAGGAAGGCGACAGGTACTAAAATGTAGAGAAGGCAATTTCCATGGTTTGGACGTGTAAAGATAATGGGAGGAGACAGGTACTAGAATGTAGAGAAGGCAATTTCCATGGTTTGGACGTGTAAAGAGGAAGGGAGGAGACAGGTACTAAAATGTAGAGAAGGCAATTTCCATGGTTTGGACGTGTAAAGATAATGGGAGGAGACAGGTACTAGAATGTAGAGTAGGGAATTTCCATGGTTTGGACGTGTAAAGAGGAAGGGAGGAGACAGGTACTAGAATGTAGAGAAGGCAATTTCCATGGTTTGGACGTGTAAAGAGGAAGGGAGGAGACAGGTACTTGAATGTAGAGAAGGCAATTTCCATGGTTTGGACGTGTAAAGAGGAAGGGAGGAGACAGCTACTAGAATGTAGAGAAGGCAATTTCCATGGTTTGGACGTGTAAAGAGGAAGGGAGGAGACAGCTACTAGAATGTAGAGAAGGCAATTTCCATGGTTTGGACGTGTAAAGAGGAAGGGAGGAGACAGGTACTAAAATGTAGAGAAGGCAATTTCCATGGTTTGGACGTGTAAAGAGGAAGGGAGGAGACAGCTACTAGAATGTAGAGAAGGCAATTTCCATGGTTTGGACGTGTAAAGAGGAAGGGAGGAGACAGCTACTAGAATGTAGAGAAGGCAATTTCCATGGTTTGGACGTGTAAAGAGGAAGGGAGGAGACAGCTACTAGAATGTAGAGAAGGCAATTTCCATGGTTTGGACGTGTAAAGAGGAAGGGAGGAGACAGCTACTAGAATGTAGAGAAGGCAATTTCCATGGTTTGGACGTGTAAAGAGGAAGGGAGGAGACAGCTACTAGAATGTAGAGAAGGCAATTTCCATGGTTTGGACGTGTAAAGAGGAAGGGAGGAGACAGCTACTAGAATGTAGAGAAGGCAATTTCCATGGTTTGGACGTGTAAAGAGGAAGGGAGGAGACAGCTACTAGAATGTAGAGAAGGCAATTTCCATGGTTTGGACGTGTAAAGAGGAAGGGAGGAGACAGCTACTAGAATGTAGAGAAGGCAATTTCCATGGTTTGGACGTGTAAAGAGGAAGGGAGGAGACAGCTACTAGAATGTAGAGAAGGCAATTTCCATGGTTTGGACGTGTAAAGAGGAAGGGAGGAGACAGCTACTAGAATGTAGAGAAGGCAATTTCCATGGTTTGGACGTGTAAAGAGGAAGGGAGGAGACAGCTACTAGAATGTAGAGAAGGCAATTTCCATGGTTTGGACGTGTAAAGAGGAAGGGAGGAGACAGCTACTAGAATGTAGAGAAGGCAATTTCCATGGTTTGGACGTGTAAAGAGGAAGGGAGGAGACAGCTACTAGAATGTAGAGAAGGCAATTTCCATGGTTTGGACGTGTAAAGAGGAAGGGAGGAGACAGCTACTAGAATGTAGAGAAGGCAATTTCCATGGTTTGGACGTGTAAAGAGGAAGGGAGGAGACAGCTACTAGAATGTAGAGAAGGCAATTTCCATGGTTTGGACGTGTAAAGAGGAAGGGAGGAGACAGCTACTAGAATGTAGAGAAGGCAATTTCCATGGTTTGGACGTGTAAAGAGGAAGGGAGGAGACAGCTACTAGAATGTAGAGAAGGCAATTTCCATGGTTTGGACGTGTAAAGAGGAAGGGAGGAGACAGCTACTAGAATGTAGAGAAGGCAATTTCCATGGTTTGGACGTGTAAAGAGGAAGGGAGGAGACAGCTACTAGAATGTAGAGAAGGCAATTTCCATGGTTTGGACGTGTAAAGAGGAAGGGAGGAGACAGCTACTAGAATGTAGAGAAGGCAATTTCCATGGTTTGGACGTGTAAAGAGGAAGGGAGGAGACAGCTACTAGAATGTAGAGAAGGCAATTTCCATGGTTTGGACGTGTAAAGAGGAAGGGAGGAGACAGCTACTAGAATGTAGAGAAGGCAATTTCCATGGTTTGGACGTGTAAAGAGGAAGGGAGGAGACAGGTACTAAAATGTAGAGAAGGCAATTTCCATGGTTTGGACGTGTAAAGATAATGGGAGGAGACAGGTACCAGAATGTAGAGAAGGCAATTTCCATGGTTTGGACGTGTAAAGAGGAAGGGAGGAGACAGGTAATAGAATGTAGAGAAGGCAATTTCCATGGTTTGGACGTGTAAAGAGGATGGGAGGAGACAGGTACTAGAATGTAGAGAAGGCAATTTCCATGGTTTGGACGTGTAAAGAGGATGGGAGGAGACAGCTACTAGAATGGATTCCCCAAAAGAATAGAAAGAGAGGACGGCCAAGAACAAGTTGGCGTGATGGCATGACGAAGCAATGACTGCAAGGAACCATTGCTATATATATTCCGTTAATAAATAGATTAGTTTTGTGTTCGGTAATATTTCACAAGTCGCGAAATAGAATCTGAATGTGCTGTAAGGTACGTTTAAGCGCCTCTCCTTCGGCTATGTTCCCACCGGCCAGCCTCCTCTGACCGAACAATAATGTTCCAATCACAAAAGTATTTTAATGAACAGTTAAGTGTCTGGATGGAAGGCGGTAACTAATGGTGAGGCCGCGCTGTGGCTATTGTCATCTCGCATGTCAGTACTGACCGCACTGAATTACAGTCCGAGCTGTCACTATCAACGGAATCATAACGGTGAAGAAGCGGTAGCTGTCTCGGATTGCTTTTCCCATTATTCAGATGTATTTCTTACGTTTACTGTGTGAGAGAAATGTGTTTACCCGGAAGCATACACCAAGGCTGCCAATAAAGAGAACACGTCGATCTCCGTGAATTAAAAAAATAATAATAATATTTCATGTTTATAAATTCAAGGTTATAAACAGGATTTTAAAGAGTTATAGTTATTTTTAAAATTATATTTAGCTTTTTTTTAATTTACAGACATGTTTATTTTATAAATTTTAAATAAGATTTTACCTAATTAATATAGTATTCATTTGAGTACAAGTTTCTGGCTTTCCTAACGTTACAATTTCTTCCTCGGTTAGGCCTATAGCGTTTCGGAGTTACTTCGTTTTCAACTCTCTCTCTCTCTCTCTCTCTCTCTCTCTCTCTCTCTCTCTCTCGCACACTAAGGACAAATTTGTTATAATCCAAAACAAAACTTTTCGTATTTTAAAATTTTACGCGTGAAAGAAGTATATGCCCCATTGTTGAATAAAAGAAGTTCGTACCAACATTACATCCTGAATATTTCAAATGGTAATTAAGTGGTGAGTAAATGTTATTTTAGCCGTATTTGTTTAGCTTATTTTTAGTTTTGTTTTCGAAACATTTTTACCCAAATAGCCGGTTTGTCATTGCAAGTACGAAGCAGGTTTTTAAATTTACATTTCCTATCTATGTAGCTAACTTTACCAAGACAATAAGTAGACTGCTAAATGTGTTTCGGGAACCCTTTCGGCTGTAGAAGAGGACCGTTTTCAAAACTTAGTAGACCTACTAATTAGTTGAGTAAAATTTACATTTTGAAATTAGTGTTATCCGAAACGCGTAAAAAAAAATATTGTAATGCTAGGAAAGGGAGTACAATGTACTCGAATATATACAAATACAGCAGAGTGTCCATAATTCCAGGTAGATGGGATTGAGAGCCCCTCGCATTACCGAACACTCTGATTACACTTAAATACGATTCTGTGCTTTAGAAAAAGTAGGAGTTTTAATGGACCCGAATAATATAATTAAAAATGGACTAAATGTGTTTATAGAACTTTATATGAACATTTCTTGAAACTTAAATCGAATAAAATGGAGTCACTCCATAACTCTTCAAGAGTAAAATATTGCAAAGTTAGTCGAGGGAGAAAACTGTACTCAAATATATAGAAATATTCCTAACAGAAATGAAGATAAGTAAATTAAGAATTTACCTAACACTTTTAAATGTTTATAATTTGCCTATAGTAGCACTTACTTCTATTTGTTGAGGACGACATCTCCCGAAACGGCCGTCCTCAACAAATATAAGTAAGTGCTACTATAGGCAAGTTATAAAAATTTAAAAGTGTTAGTGATAACTAGTACCTCACGCGAAGAAGGAATCAACAAATATAAGAATTTAAATTAATATTTATAAATTTATTATTTTTAATGCAAAACCAACAAATATTTTTGTATTTTATTGACACACTTTGTCAATACACTAAAGATGATTGCAAACCTTTACTTTCTTAAACCTTGAAGCAACTGTGGTGAAATATTTTATTATAAATACATAAAACCTCTTAAATTGAAAAATAAAAAGTTTTTGTGTTCAGGATTATTTATTTATTTATAATACAAAATTAACTTTCTTGCCCAAACTTTGAAATTATTTTCACGGTGAATCATAATTAATTTGTGTTGATTCCTAGAAATTTATTGAATTTAAAACAGCCCTTAGTTTATTTGAGTCAATACCTGCAGATAATGAATGACAAAATTAAAAAAAAAGCATTTAAAATGAAATTTCCAAAAGTTCATTCCTAGTCCACCTCTAGGTTATGAAAAGAATACACCCTAAAATATTTAGCTTTAATAGTGTCGGTTTTACCTTAATTAAGAGTAGGCAGGCTATTTTATAGACTAAAATATAAAACATGGTTATATATAACATGGTGTAAAAAAATGTAAGAGGTTTAGAATTTAATTAAATTTTGTCTAAAACAGTATTTAAATAATATTTAAAAATGTTGGATGATTTTAAACGGTAAATGTATTTTCTATTGAAAATCAACAATATTAGATAGGTTAAAGAAACTAGTCCCGGTATTTAATAATAGTAATATTTGTTACAAAATAATCCGTATTATACTACAGAGTGTTGAAGGTTAAATTGTGTGTTCTTTGTTTAATACTTGCGGAAGTAAAAAAGGTACTTGAAAAAATTCTTTGACAAAAACTTTGGTGTCTTGCTATAGTCCGCGCGCGCTCACGCACTCGCGTAAGCTTTGTGGTTTACTAATTAAGAGTCCAATCTATCTCTGGCACGTTTCATCAGAAAGTGAGTAAGGGATCATTTTTTGCCGAGTTACATTTTCACATTTAGAAAACAGTCGTGGCATATTAAACCTTTATTGTAAAAAAACGTCTAAATATTTCGCCAAAACGTTTCCGTCAACTTCTCCGAGCAAATTGTTCCACCGACAGTGACATTTCATCCGCGTTATTTGGCACGACTGTACAAACAGCGCCCCAAAGCATAGGGCCGCGAAAAGGGGTGAAAATCGATAGGAAAATGCCGTTCTGCAGGGTAGTCGCTATGGGCTACATTTGGGCCGTTGGCTTGTGAGGGCTTCAAACATTAGTTCACGCGAGAATCTTCATTTCCGTTTTCTTTTAGTTTTCATTCGTTAATTTAAAACTGTTCACTAAAGATTTATTACATTGTGTGACTATATATGGTAAAGAGTTGCTGAAGTACACATTTTATAAAGTTTCAGTCTGTTTAGTTATGAATGTATTTTACTTGCAGTTTTCCTAATAAAGTAGGCATATATGAATTATTTGTTCAGCATCTAAAGGGTTCGGTTATATAGGTGCAGGAAAAATGTTTAATAGCCTTTATGGAATGTTTGTGCAAGTTTACACTGCAAAAGACGGATCTGTCTGAATAGATGAAGCTCTGTAGAGACTTTATAAAGAGTGTTCCTGACCAGGGGCTTAGCCGGGGGGGGGGGCACATGTGTTCCAAAACAAATTACTTTTAGCTTAAACATATTGACTTGTACAACAAATCTATTCTACTCTATCCATACCAGGAAGCAAATCAAATATTGACTATTTTGTGTGTGAAACGTCACTACGAACCACGGATTTGCACCCGCTGCTTTATAGGATTGCACCCGCACGGATTTATTTTATAAGCTAGTTTATCATTTAGCAAAACAGATTCCCGACGACCTAAAAATTGTGTAATGTTAAGTGTTAGCATAAAGTATTATTTGCTATATATCCAAATATCCAAAATTTCCTCAGGGGTTGTGCCCTTCCCCTAATACGTTGTCTTGGCTATGTCTCTCTGTTTCTCTAACCCATCTGTTTATTTCAAGGATAATGGTAGGCTTTATCATGTTCAACAGTATTAAAGTAGCATTTGATTCTAAAGCTTTATATTAAAGTAAAACGTTGAATAACATATTAAATGCAATCATTCTGTTTTCACTCTAAATAATTGAAACTTAATTCAGTATTTGGATGAAGTAAAACCAGTATTTAGAGGAATGAAATTGATTGAATTAATTTTGACTTTGTGATTTGTGAACATTGAAATTTCAGTGAAGTAAAGTGTATTAAATGAAGTGCATTGCTGAAAGTATTAGGAAATCGAAGTTTACGATTTTATAACTATTTATTAATCTCTTGCGATATTATTGTCCCTCTTGAACGGTTGGACAGCATAAGAGAAACCTGCGTCGTTCAATGGATTTCCGCACACGTCAACATAAAGGGCAGTGAATATAATGACAGTGTAGCCAAAGAAATAAGGGATCTTGATCGCAAGTGCACCACCATCACACTTGCTGATGCTATCGCAGTGGCCAAATGTACAGTAAATACTCAAATATAAAAAACCTCTCCTAACGTAATGTGACTGTTCCAGATTTGTGATCTTGATTGTGGCACTAAGCCCCCGGTGTCACAAGAAGGGGAGCCGAAGCCGAAGGACTGTGCCATCCATCTAGGGACTGTGAGGATTCAAAGCCTCCTCTAGGGGTCTCGGCTATACTGGTACCACGGGATCGTGAGGCCCATCATAGCCAATCCGGCCATGGTCTTACGAGATGAGGAGGGTGCCTGGGTAGTGGATGTACTAGCTAGTAGGTAGTTCCCTTCTAAATTCTTTATGAGGAGTCGGTTGAGAATCAAAACGATTCGGAATAATAGACTCCTTTTGAATCGCAAGACACGCTTATAGTTCTGTCCCAGAGTTGTGCGTCAACCACTGACAGGCTTAGAACTGATCATTACGGGGGCATAAAGATGTATCCGGTAAAACAAGATCAAACACTGCCCTGGAGTCCAACTCACGCCCAGTCACATCTTGGAATGCCCAGCTGTAACAGCGTTTATTCTGAAATTAGGAATGGTTCCACGCAAAGACTCATTGCGAGAATACCTGTACAGTCCTGATGCATCACTGTTGACAGCGACGCTGGTCAACAACTTTGACAGACTTTAGAGAAACTTTATAAAAACACTTAAACACGAGAATAACAAATTATTATGATATTAACTAAGAAAACACATGTTTACACGTCCTTGTATTACAATTTTGCAACTAATGATTTTCTGCCATTTCTTACGTTGTAAGTACTAGTTATATGTAATATTATGTATATATAAAAGATTTAAATAACAGATGTTATTTGCAAATTTAAAATACCACGTATATTGCAATGTGTAGATAATTTTAAATATTTGTAAAACGAACTAAAAAATTACACTGGGATAATTGTTGTAATATAACCAAATCATATAACAAATATAACGTATTTAACACAGTCAATTCCTACTTAGGCCAACAAAACATTTTTTTAAATATTAGTTACTTTTCATTAAATAATTATAATTAGGATATAAATAAAGTAACATAACCTATGAGTTAAAACAGCTGTTCTACCACATAACCTATAACATACAATCACCTTATGAAATTATATGTTATCACTTATTTTAAACCAAATGAAGATAAATTAAACATATTGCATACCTTGTCCCTTTGTAAAAAGTTATTCTTCTATTTAAAACTGAAATAATTAATTAATAAAATTTAATTAACGATATAATATTTGAAAAAAACCGTATTAACATCAAGTGTCATCCACTTAAACAAATGTATTTGAAGTTGGGTGGATCGATGGAAAGTATTTGATTAACGTCTCAACAAGATATGTAAAGGGAGAGTGTGAAGTAACAGAAGGAATTGCATAAACCTGTAACAAATAGATTTGGTTTTGCCTCTATACCATTATCCTGGTAAGAGATTTGTAGTATAACAAAGGCAATTATCTGGCGGGAAACGTACAAAAGTAACAGAAAATTTGGCAAATGGTGACAAGAAATTTAACACATTAAATAAAACCAATTAGTTAAACGTTTCAAGAATTATATTCAGGAATAACGATATGTAGATAAATATATGTTTTTTTTTACCTTTATGTATTTGCGTCAGTAATTTTATATATATTTCATATTGTTGTATAATATTTACAACGAATTGTAAAGGGAACGAACAATTTATGAACGTTTTTGTTGCTTGCCGGTCACAAAACAAGATTAAGGGTTGTCCACCAATAATTTTTTAGTGTTTATTTTTTTTTGTTTTTAAATTTTAGTCTACTATATTTCACTATTTAATCACTAGTTTATCGTATGTGTGTGCGTGCATGAGCGTGCGCGTTTTTGTGTTTGTGTGTGTGTGTGTGTGTGTGTGCGCGCGCGCGTGTGTGTGTGCGCGCGTGTGCGTGCGTGCGTGCGTGCGTGTGTAGTATGAGTGTGTGTGTTTGTGTGTATATGTGCGCGCGCGCGCTGTCGCGCTGTGTGTATAAAATCATTGCATATGTAAAATCATTTATATATTTATAAATTCATTTATATTTAAATAAAACCAACTGGTATATTATTTCTTAAAAACACCATTCTTGTTACTAATTAAGAAACTTGTGAAATCTTTCCAACGGGGTTCCATGTCAGAAAGGGCTCCGGCAACAACTAATAAATCCCAGTTGCAATAAACGGCCTACGTTCATTGAGGCCATAAACAAATTGATGATTCCTAGCTCCAACTGCAAGTGCCGCCTACGTGAATTAATTCACTTATCTCCGTGGAGAAGGCCATAAATCTAGGAGAATTAAAATAATCAAACAATTTAGAAACATAAAGTCTAATTGTACTGACCATACGTCTTCATTGAATACGCCTAAGCCGTCTAGAGGGATTATCTAGTGAGCAAGAGGAGTTCTGGAGTTACAAATGGGGTAATTGTCTTGCTTTTCCAAATAATCACCAGCTGTCGGACCAGTAAATCGGCAAGTTCAACGAAGAAAAAATTTATTTCAGTTAATGGTTACAATTAATATAATTAACATAGTTGATCATATACGTTAAAATAGCTGTTCTACCACATAACCTACAACATAAAATCATCTGTTTTTTTAAATCATATGTTATCAGTTATTCTATGTCAAGTGGAACGAAATAACTTGATTGCATACCATGCCCCTTTTGTGAAATGTTTTTCTCCTGTATAAAACTCAAATGAATTCATTATTAAATTTAATTAATGAAGTATTATTTTAAAAATAATAGTATTAACATCAAATGTCTTGAACTACAAGTTTAAAAAGTGTATTTGAACTTGAGTGAATAAGTAAAAAAATAATTTATTAATGATTGAAAATCTGAACAAGATATATGTGAGGAGACTGTGGTACTAATAGAACGAATTAAATGAAAAAGATTGAACTTTCTGTATTGTTTGTTATAAATGTTAAGCAATATAAATAAATTTTACATGACATATTGACTGCTACATTTGTATATTGAAAAACAAAAGGTAAACGAATGTAATTGGGCCAGTTTGGTGAGCCCGTAATGGCGTACAGCCAAGGTTAGGCTCCAGTATCATCAAGCGATTGTGTTAAGTTTTTATTTATTGGGCCAGACCTAATGTAAGGCTCTGTCGGGGGCCTGTTTACTGATCTTTTTTGCAGCGTGCTAAGATCGATTTATCTTATACCTGCGCCTCTCTACATCCTGAGGTCCGAATACTTTCCGTGCACGGCCTTCTAGATATGATAATGGTTTTAACGAAAACTTATATGTCTCTTCTGGTACGCCGTATGACGTCTTCGTGAAATTATTCCACGACCCGCCATATTGAATTCTCTCTATACTGAATGTTTTTAGAAATTACTTTACAACTTGAGAATTTTATGCTTTGTAAACCGAAATTGAAACATTTTGTCTTAAAAACCTTGTGTAAAAGCAAATGTTTCTAATATGGGAGACAACGAAAACGTTTTAGTTTTAGGATGGTGTGTTGTCCCTAGGGTTTGCATTAAACGTTGCGTTTTTACTCACAAAAATATGAAATTAAACTTTCCCTTATAAGTTTATTTGGGACACCAGTTTATCCACTTAATAACCCAGTGCAGAGGCTCTCAATATTTTTCAATGACTGTACCCCTTAATGAAAAATTAAAATTTTGTTTCCCCCTTTGGGGGGGGGTTAAATTAAAGACACTTTTTACTTCAAAAACACGATCTATTTAGAAATATATTTGAGACGTAACAAAAAATTATTAAGATAGATAAGCTTGCTTCTTTGCACATAGTTCCTTAATGTTATATCCTTGTGTGATTACGAAACAGATAGATATAAAAATGGTTAAATTTTTCTTTAGCCTATACCAAGGCGTTTGACAGTTTGAGGAACTTTGAGCCAAAGGATCAAGAAGCTCCTCGGAACTCGACTCACCCTCCCGACCCACTCGCTAGGGTCGCCGACAAAACATAACCCACGTACTGGGCACTGCTCGCATTACTGCAACATTTTTAATTTAAATACAAAAAACTAATCATTTTTAAAATTTATATATAGTTTTTAAAAATGACTCCGAACGGGAACAAAATGCATCATCAGTTTGAGGTTTTGATAATGGACTTATTCCGAAACGCTTCAAGAAAAATTGTTTTTATGGTAAGAAAGGCGGATGAATGTACTCATATGTGTACCAATATTCCTAACAGAAATAATGATGATTATATTGAGACTAGCGAACCCGTATATGCTTCGCCCTCGCTCTTATTTATAATTGTCTCTTTAGATGTTAATTCATAAAATTTAAAATTAACTGATAATTGATAATGATTATGCAATTGCTGTTTTCTCGTAAGAAGCTATACTAATTATAGAACAGGCATAGTCTCTAAAATTATACTTTCTCTGTCCATTTCATATGGCATTTTCTTGGGAATTTTGCAATTTTTAGCCTTCAAATCAACATTTTGCAAGTCAGTTAGTCAGGGCAACGATTCGTACGTACACGTACACACACACACACACACACACACACACACACACACACACACACACACACACACACACACACACACACACACACACACACACACACACACACACAACACACACACACACACACACACACACACACACACACACACACACACACACACACACACACACACACACACACACACACACACACACACACACACACACACACACACACACACACACACACACACACACACACACACACACACACACACACACACACACACACACACACACACACACACACACACACACACACACACACACACACACACACACACACACACACACACACACACACACACACACACACACACACACACACACACACACACACACACACACACACACACACACACACACACACACACACACACACACACACACACACACACACACACACACACACACACACACACACACACACACACACACACACACACACACACACACACACACACACACACACACACACACACACACACACACACACACACACACACACACACACACACACACACACACACACACACACACACACACACACACACACACACACACACACACACACACACACACACACACACACACACACACACACACACACACACACACACACACACACACACACACACACACACACACACACACACACACACACACACACACACACACACACACACACACACACACACACACACACACACACACACACACACACACACACACACACACACACACACACACACACACACACACACACACACACACACACACACACACACACACACACACACACACACACACACACACACACACACACACACACACACACACACACACACACACACACACACACACACACACACACACACACACACACACACACACACACACACACACACACACACACACACACACACACACACACACACACACACACACACACACACACACACACACACACACACACACACACACACACACACACACACACACACACACACACACACACACACACACACACACACACACACACACACACACACACACACACACACACACACACACACACACACACACACACACACACACACACACACACACACACACACACACACACACACACACACACACACACACACACACACACACACACACACACACACACACACACACACACACACACACACACACACACACACACACACACACACACACACACACACACACACACACACACACACACACACACACACACACACACACACACACACACACACACACACACACACACACACACACACACACACACACACACACACACACACACACACACACACACACACACACACACACACACACACACACACACACACACACACACACACACACACACACACACACACACACACACACACACACACACACACACACACACACACACACACACACACACACACACACACACACACACACACACACACACACACACACACACACACACACACACACACACACACACACACACACACACACACACACACACACACACACACACACACACACACACACACACACACACACACACACACACACACACACACACACACACACACACACACACACACACACACACACACACACACACACACACACACACACACACACACACACACACACACACACACACACACACACACACACACACACACACACACACACACACACACACACACACACACACACACACACACACACACACACACACACACACACACACACACACACACACACACACACACACACACACACACACACACACACACACACACACACACACACACACACACACACACACACACACACACACACACACACACACACACACACACACACACACACACACACACACACACACACACACACACACACACACACACACACACACACACACACACACACACACACACACACACACACACACACACACACACACACACACACACACACACACACACACACACACACACACACACACACACACACACACACACACACACACACACACACACACACACACACACACACACACACACACACACACACACACACACACACACACACACACACACACACACACACACACACACACACACACACACACACACACACACACACACACACACACACACACACACACACACACACACACACACACACACACACACACACACACACACACACACACACACACACACACACACACACACACACACACACACACACACACACACACACACACACACACACACACACACACACACACACACACACACACACACACACACACACACACACACACACACACACACACACACACACACACACACACACACACACACACACACACACACACACACACACACACACACACACACACACACACACACACACACACACACACACACACACACACACACACACACACACACACACACACACACACACACACACACACACACACACACACACACACACACACACACACACACACACACACACACACACACACACACACACACACACACACACACACACACACACACACACACACACACACACACACACACACACACACACACACACACACACACACACACACACACACACACACACACACACACACACACACACACACACACACACACACACACACACACACACACACACACACACACACACACACACACACACACACACACACACACACACACACACACACACACACACACACACACACACACACACACACACACACACACACACACACACACACACACACACACACACACACACACACACACACACACACACACACACACACACACACACACACACACACACACACACACACACACACACACACACACACACACACACACACACACACACACACACACACACACACACACACACACACACACACACACACACACACACACACACACACACACACACACACACACACACACACACACACACACACACACACACACACACACACACACACACACACACACACACACACACACACACACACACACACACACACACACACACACACACACACACACACACACACACACACACACACACACACACACACACACACACACACACACACACACACACACACACACACACACACACACACACACACACACACACACACACACACACACACACACACACACACACACACACACACACACACACACACACACACACACGATTGGACCACTTGGATCCTGTAGCTCAAAATACTACAAGCGATGTAGAAGAGGAAATGTGGCGGAAACACCAGGAAGCCATTACTGAGCTTCTGAAGCTGCTACGCGATAGAGAGAAGAGGACGGTGAATAACGTAACACGTTCCCTTGCAAACAAGGTACAGGAATCCTATAAACGAATCCTGCGGCAAAGGACCCAAAAGGCAGCCATGAAAACTACAGAGTTGTGGGCAATAAATCAACAGGGAGATGCGAGAAGGGAACTGTTCAAAACACCAGTATTGGAAAGAACGGTCGGTGGACGACACCTGGGTCAACCAACTACCGATATCCTAGCGGATAATAGTACAGCCAAAAAGAGGAAGCAGCGCTCCCCGCTTATGGCAGACCCTGACAGAGCTACCAAGAAGGCGTCTACGGGAGAAAAAGCGCAACAGGCGTCTGGACAGACCCACATGAATGAGCAACAACAGAAGGAGTGGAAGCCAAAGAAGGAACACGAAGAAGAGCAATGGAAGCAGGTTACGGGAAAGAAAAAGCGTGCTAAAGAGAAACGGACATTACCTGGGGCCCTTCTCATCAGCGCACAAAACGACGCTTCATACGCCGACATCCTAAAGAAGGTGAAGGAAAGTCTCCAAGGGAATGAACTGGAGGGCAATATCGACAAGGTCAGAAGGACAAGGAACGACCAATTGCTGATAGTCCTCAGCAGAGAAAACGGGGATAAGTTGGAACCCCTCCAAAGAAGGATGACTGAAGTACTTGGGGATAAGGCAGTGGTAACTGGAAAGTACCATGAAGTGGAGCTCCTAATTAGGGACATTGAAGAGACAACCACTAAATCAGAAATCAAAGCAGCCCTTCAAAAAGTAGCAGGTAGCGAGTGCACAATTGTGGATAGTTTCATAAGAGCTCTGCGACCGGCCTACAGGGGAACCCAAACTGCTTCTGTCAGACTGCCAGTTGAGGTGGCTCGTAGCGTCCTAGGCGAAAAGGGCAGAATCCGAATAGGACTGGTCAATTGCTCTGTGAAGGAGGTAAGAAGGCCGTTAAAGTGCTTTAAGTGCTGGAACTCAGGGCATATGGCTGGATACTGCACGAGCCAAATCGACAGATCTAGCCTTTGCCTCAAGTGTAGCCAGGTGGGCCATAAAATCGCCGACTGTCCGAATGAACCGTGCTGTCCCCTATGCTCGGAGGGAGAAAGAAATTCCGATCACATAGCGGGTAGCTATAAGTGCACTCTCTTCCATGAGAAGAACAAGGGTAAACCCGGCAGCCGAAAATGAGAATATTACAGCATAATCTGAACCATTGTGAGGCCGCACATGATCTACTGACCCAACTGGTCAGAGAGATGAAAATTGACCTAGTGACTATGGTGGACCCGTACACTAGGCTCAAAACACAAGCATGGATTACCGATGCCACGGGAAAGGCTGCTATATGGTCGTGCAATGACCGCCCCTTTGAAGACCAGCCAGATAGCACCCAAAGAGGATATGTGAGGGCTAAGCTTGGAGGAGTGCATTTTTATAGCATATATGCTCCGCCCAGCCTAAACACCAGTGAATTTACGGACCTGCTTGACAGGCTAGTAAAGGATGTCAAGGAACACTACCCCAGTGTGATAGCTGGTGATTTTAATGTCTGGGCATTGGAGTGGGGCAGCAAGAAAACGAATGAAAGAGGAAATAAAACGCTCCAGGCGATGTCCTTCTTGGACATGGTCCTCCTGAATACCGGAACCCTCCCGACATTTGAGAGGAATAGTGGAAGCTCGATCGTTGATCTTACATGGGCTAGTCCCAGCTTGACCAGGGGGGGGCAATGCCTGGACGGTACATGATATTTTCAATATGAGCGACCATCGGGTCATCAGCTTTGAAGTGATGGGGGAACAGGTTAAGAAGGGGCCCTCACGTAAAAGGACGAACCTTAAAGGATGGAACGCTAGTAAATTCGATGCGGAGCTATTCCAAGTGGCCTTCAATAGCGAAGCCATTACAGCAAATGATGCACAGAATGAGGTGAAGGAAGTAATGTGCAGAGTTGCCGCTGCATGTGACGCCACAATGACGCGAAAGCGTCCGAGAAATGATCACCCTCCCATGTATTGGTGGAATAATGACATCGCCAACAGACGCCAGGAGGCCATCCGAGCAAGAAGAAGCGTCACTAGAGGCAGGAAAAAACCGAACTATAGCGACCGGAAGGAATCCTATAAAGCTGCGCGGCTCAAACTGGTTAAGGCCATCAAAAGCAGTAAGGTACACTGCTGGCAAGAACTAGTGGAACAGGTAGAAGGTGACCCATGGGGCAGACCATATAAAGTGGTTATGAAAAGAGTAAAACCTCAATCACAGGCCTCACCCACCTGTCCGGTTCTATTGAGGAGGATTGTCACGGACCTCTTCCCGCGACAACAACAGCTAGAGATAGGTAACTTCTGCACTGACGAGCCGGTCCCACCGATAACATTAGAGGAGCTAATGTCTGCGAGCTCAAGATTGAGAAACAATAAGGCACCAGGACCCGACGGTATCCCGAACATTGCCCTGATAAGAGCCATAAATATAGCGCCAGGGATGTTCCTACATATGTACAATAGATGCGTACAGGAAGGGCACTTTCCTACCAAATGGAAGCTGCAGAGACTTGTCCTTTTGTCAAAAGGAAAAAAGCCACCGGACGAACCATCATCCTATCGTCCACTCTGCATGCTTGACTCGGCGGGAAAGATTCTTGAGCGGATTATGTATACAAGAATAGAGGAAATAGTTGAAAAGCATCTGTCAGATAGTCAGTATGGTTTTCGCAGAGGAAGGTCAACGGCTGATGCGATTAATATGGTAGTTAGCACAGCAAAGGATGCGACTACAGGAGACAGATGGACTGATGGTGAGAAAAAATACTGCGCAGTAGTCACTCTGGATATGCAAAATGCATTCAACTCTGCAAGGTGGGGTAGAATAATGGAAGCACTGGACCAGTTCGATGTCCCTAAGTACATGCAGAAGTTGGTGGCCAGCTACTTCACTGACCGACTTCTGCAATATGACACAGATGAGGGACAAAAAATGTATAAAATTAGTGGAGGAGTACCACAGGGCTCGGTCCTGGGACCGCTCTTGTGGAATGTAATGTACAACGGTCTCCTTGAAGTGAAGATCCCGAGAATGGTATCGCAGGTCGCGTTTGCAGACGATGTCGCCCTGGTGATTGTGGGAAAGTTCCTGGAGGACATACAAAACCTGTTTAACGAAACATTCAGGAAATATGCCGACTGGATGAGGGAAGCAGGACTCAAGATAGCAATGCATAAGACAGAGGTAGTGCTCATAACTAGCAGGAAGAAAAGGGAAACAATTACACTGCAAGTTGGGGAGCATGTGGTTGAGTCCAAGGCGTCAGTACGATACTTAGGAGTAATGATAGATGCACGTCTCAACTTCAAGGATCAAGTAATGCATGCCAGCTCCAGGGCGGCAGCAGTTGGAGGAGCATTATCCCGCATCATGCCGAATGTGGGTGGTCCTAAACCGAGAAGACGAGCGCTCCTTGGGTCAGTTGTGACATCAATACTGACCTATGGTATTGCCATTTGGGCAAAAGCACTAGAGCTACAAGAATGCCAAAGAAGAATATACCCAGTTGGCCGGCAAATGGCATTAAGGATCACCAGCGCGTTTAGGACTGTCTCTAGGGACGCTGCTCACGTGATCTCGGGACTACTGCCGATCGAGATTATTGCAGAGGAATATAGGAGACGGTATCGGCGAAGAACGCGAGAACCGGTGGAGGCAAAAGATTCCAGAACAAGGGAAAGGGAGAAGAGTCTACAACGATGGCAAGTGGAGTGGGATGGTTCTGAAAGGGGCAGGTGGACCCACCAGCTCATCCCACGGATAGCGGAATGGACCAACCGTCAGCACGGTGATCCCAACTACTACCTGACGCAGCTACTTACTGGACATGGATGCTTTCGACAATACTTATATAAGTATAAGCAAGAGGACTCACCGAATTGCCCAGTATGTCATGGAGCAGAAGAGGACGCGAGGCATGTGTTCTTCACATGTCCAAGATTTGACCCACAGCGAAGAGAATTCGAAAGGCTAACCAACGTGGCGATTACGCCAGAAAATTTAGTAGAGCAAATGCTCGCATCAGAAACTATATGGAACGCCACAACGGACTTCACCAGAGAAGTGATTACAGAACTGCGGAAGGAAGAAAAGAAAAGGAAAGTACACCCAGCTAATAGTTAGTGGGGGACGTAGGTAAGGAAAAAGATGGGAGAGCGTAAGCGCTAATGCCGCCCCGTGAAGTAGTGCCTAGCGGCGGTCCCGCGGGGAATTAAGGCTTTTGGAAAGAGGAGAAAAACACACACACACACACACACACACACACACACACCTACACACACACACACCTACACACACACACACACACCTACACACACACACACACACCTACACACACACACACACACACCTACACACACACACACACACACACACGTATAAAATAGATATTGGGAGAGTGTGAACTAATAATATGAATTGAAAATGATTGCGTGAAAGTTTTATTTCATCTTTTTCTTAATTGAACAAATAACGATGAAATTTATTATTCCTAATTATTTATGCTTGAAAACATCAGCACCATTTATTGCAGCTGCGATGAAACCGAAAACAAAATGATAAAAATCGTGAATAACTGGCATTGATGATCTGCTAAAGCCGACACAAAATAACGTTTTGTTTTGTTTGGTAAATAGAGGTTTTTCCGTGCAGAAGCGACCTAACAATGAACATTGTTAATAAAATAGAGGCCTATTGAATGCTATGACAACAGTAGGTACTGCATGTGCGCGCCACAAAAACAATACAAGTGCATTGTGGACTGTTGGGAACAGTCCTATTAAAAAAGCGACGGCAGAATAGGGGCCTATTGACCAATTAAAACCGTACGTCGGTAAGAGTAAATCAAATTCTTCAAAGCCGTCTCCACTTGAGTTGGGACAGGTTTTTATAACCGACCGCGCAACTTTGTCAATGTGTTCTGCAGTATATATTTATTGCGTTTATAATTTTCCTTTAAACAGTCGGGCATTGCTGAAATTGCGATACAGAAATTGGCAAAGTCACTTGTGTACGTTCAAAAATAAAAATATTTGTTTCCGCCAAACTTTTTGAGATTTTTGAATTTTATGATCCTTTTGTTTGAACAGTTTTGAATGGATGTAATGTCTATAAAAAGTGAATTGTAACGAAGCCTATTTCAGTTCATACGATTAGTTCAAACTCTCCGTGTATATATATAAATCTTCATACATTTATATATCTTGCTCAAATTTTTAATCGTTAATAATATACTTTTTATTCATCATCTCAAGTTCAAATACATTTTTTGAAACTTGCAATGGCCATTCAATTGATGTAAATACAGTTTTTCAAATATTACTACATTAATTAAATTTAATTACCTAATGTTAATAGTTAATATAGTTTTATCTTTGCCACATCATATTGTAATTCTGTGTATAGGTATACGTATTTATACTTATTTTAATTATTGAATAAAAAGTAGCTAAAATAAAGTTTTTTATTGTTAACTTGAGTTGGAATTTACTAAAAAAATATTTTTTTTGTTATACTTGTTATATATATATATATATATATGCTGATATCGTCAATATATGACCTCGTCAATGCTAGATGAGATTCTAGCGAAACGTCGGAACTGCGATTCTATGCACTGCAGGATGAACAGATGTACACCAGATAATAACTATTCATCATATATATATATATATATATATATATATATATATATATATATATATATATCATTAAGTAATATGTCATATTTAAATATTTTCCCGAAAGTCAAGCTATTTTCTTCAAGATTTCTAAATGAGTCATTGTACAAGCTGGTTCAGCTGATTTCCCGGTCACTTAAAGGTTATTTCGAATTTATGTTTAAATCACATTCAAGTATGACGAAGAAAACCTACATTTGAATTAATAATTAAGTTACGGTACACTAAGAGACATTATTACAAGGTTAATTTACTAGTTTTAGTTATTGTAATTTTAATTAATATTTTAAAATATGTACTACTAGTTGTCGGGTAGATGCTCTACACCTGCTGTTTAAAATACCCAGAATAGAAATTCTGGGTAGTAAAAATATTTTTGTTCCTAAAAAACATAATAAAATGACAGAGCTTATGCACGTCTCAGCAAAACCTTTTTTTTGGAGGGGTTCTCGGAAAATATTTTTAATTTCATATCTATTATCAATTTATTTGTAGATGTCCAATGGACTCGAATTACTTTTGGAAAATCACACCAACAATTTTTAGTCAGTTAAGTTAGTTGTACTTAACGCAATTGTCAAGGTTTTTCCTACTTCCATACAGAATTTAATGGAAACACTAAGCACGAGCCAGGATTGGTTTGACTTGGAGAACCATAACATCGCGTATATGTTATACACCGCCGGATAAACACTGTACAAGGAATTGAAACATAGGAGGAGACGAATTCGGTGAGATATAACTGGGGAAATATTCAAATTTTAATAAAATGATAATTATATAAATTAAGCACTCGTAGCCTGGGTGCAGACTTTATGGAAACCAAGGTGCCACCTTTATTAATTAGATCTAACGTTTTTATAAAATCTTAAAAAATTAATGGTACATTCAGTATAAATATTTACGTAGAAAAAAAAACTAGATTACAAATACCGGATGCATCAAAACAAAACAATACTGTAACCGATCAGCCTTCTCGATCAGCTGTGCCGACTTTTGATTGTTGCCGCGTACTCGTGTTGACGTACTCATTTGAGGTTAGTTTTTACTGACATGATGCCAACTACTACAGAGAAAACGTTTACCGTAGAGCTCAATTGTTTTATTTTCACTTATTTGGAATTGGCTGTGCAGGTGGGTCAAGTTTGTCACACACTGGATTACCTTTTTAGAATCAGTTTCACAAAAACCTGACTAGTAATGTTGTGATTATTGGTGTTGTTGAAACATTTCGAAGATCAGGTAGTGTTTTGCCACAGTTGAAGGGCTTTTCAGGTCGTCCTAATATTGTCTGTACAAAGGAAAACCACGGAAGAGTGTTGCATAAAGTATTACAGTTACCGATAAGAAGCCTAAAGATAGCCTCTTTGGAACTGATTTCAAGCAATAGGTGGATGAGAAGAATGTACAAATACGTTTGTGGTTGTTCTTACAAGATACAAACTGTGCAGCCTTTGAATTGTACAAACAAAACAGCCAGAGTTCTGTACTGTACTTCGATGCTAGCAATATGCTGTTGAAAACCTAAATTTCTGAGTGACGTTTAGTATGTACACCTTAGTAGTTTCATAGACTCTTGTGTTGAACGTCCTGACAGTGTTGTAGAGATGCCACACTATACTAGGCGTGTAATCATTTGTGCACTGTGTCAGGGAGAGGCGAATCGCTCTTACTTTAAATCGGGACCTATGTAGGGCCATTCTTGGCCGTTTAATATGAGACCTCATTAGATTTTGCTGTTTCTGAAACTTGCCTTTTCGATCACAATGGTGCCAGCAAGATGTCGCAACCAACCACACTGCCTTAGACAGCATTGCTTTCCTGCTTTCCTTCAAGAAACTTTTGGCAACCGCCTCATCCCCCTTAGAACAAACTTTCCTTACACAGCTACTCCTCCGATGTTACACCACCTGAAGCCTACGTCCGGGGAATGATGAAGCAAGGATTTTCCGTGATGACCTACCAACGTCCACCACAGGAAAAAATAACCATGTGTATAACGAAAATGAAACACCCCTCTTCGACAAAATGATGCAAAACCTTAAGGAACAGTACGAGTGTTGCCTCACATTGAACGAAGGTCATGTAGGGCATGTGTATACCCCAGTCTATCTGATTTAGCTTTATACTTGTATGTGTTTATAGAACTATGTAAATAAAATAAAATGAAATAAAATAAAATATCACAATGTTTTCAGTACTGTTTATTTTGGCGCATATGATAGTTTAATGTTCACAAAACAGTTGATACTTTCAAGGCCGTTTAAATTTTTACCATTGGTAAAAATAAATGGGCGATAAATATCAATTAAAAGCGATTGATCGTCGCTTAGATTTATAATTTACACTTGCTTCGGTTGTTCGTGGCCAGTCACTTTTAATTTGAAAATTCCAACCACGGATGTTTGCGATTTATAGATCAAGTTCGGAAGTTATATAACGGGTTAATTGTTTGTATATTCAAATGGCACTCTTTAATGAACACAGACAATAAAAGAGAAATGTGTACAATCGCGACTCGACTGCAGACGGCCTACACGCGGGACTGGTTTCCGAGATAAATCATTTTGATATTTCTCTCTCACTCTCGCACACTGCCTAATAGATTTCCATCGTTGTTTATGCGTGGCCGTTTCTTCATAGTAGGCTACTTTTTTTTTCTTCTTCAGCCGACTTCTAAGTTTTATGGTTGTTTTGTTTTTGTTTAGTA
>JBAIZL010000006.1:115730468-115772968 GCA_036971475.1 Prosapia bicincta
GTAAATTTAATTACAGTCTTCTCTTTATAAAAGGAATTGATTACAATATTATTTTTGTAATTTCTTGCAAACTTGGCGAAAAACCTGCAAAAATATGCGGTCAAACCATCAGGGAAATCATTAAATTTAATAGCTCATGGCCAACTTCCTTTTAATCGGTAAAATCTCCATTATTTCATCTTTACCCCATTATGATTATTACTTCGACAGATTGGCACATTTAAACTACCTTCGCTCTGCGAATTCTAAGGAACTTTGTGTGAATAGAATTAATTATCGATTTAGGACAAAACGTAATACCGTAGTAAACGGCGAATAATTTTTCAGTAAGATTTAAAAATGTTTTCAGTAGAACGCGTGACATGTTACAGCATTTCTCTCCTCTCTCTTTTTCTTCCTCTCTCTCTCCCCCTTCTTCTTTCTCTCCCTTTCTCTCTCTCTCTCTCTCTCGGCATGCAAAAGTGATTTTAGAATAGGCTCATTAGTTACCACACCATCACCCTTGTTAAAAACTAATTGTTTGTATTAGTTGCAGTTCTACCTTACTCAACAATAATTGTATATATACGTTGCAGCTCTACCCTGTTCAAAAGTAGCTGTATATATTAGTTGCAGCTCTACCCTGTTCAAAAGTAGCTGTATATATTAGTTGCAGCTCTACCCTGTTCAAAAGTAGCTGTATATATTAGTTGCAGCTCTACCCTGTTAAAAAGTAGCTGTATATATTAGTTGCAGCTCTATCCTGCTCAAAAGTAGCTGTATATATTAGTTGCAGCTCTACCCTGTTCAAAAGTAGCTGTATATATTAGTTGCAGCTCTATCCTGCTCAAAAGTAATTGTATATATTAGTTGCAGCTCTACCTTCCTCAGCAATAGTTGTATTAGTTGCAGCGTTATCCTTGCTCGCATATATTTTATATATTAGTTGCAGCTCTATTCTGCTCAAAAGGAATTGTATATATTAGTTGCAGCTCTATCCTGCCCAAAAGTAATTGCATATATTAGTTGCAGCGTTAACCTTGCTCGCATAAATTGTATATATAAGATGCAGCTCTACTCTGCTTAAACGTAATCGTATATATAAGTTGCAGCCTCTATTCTGCTCAAAAGTAATCGTATAAATTGGTTGCAGCTCTACCTTCCTCAGCAATAGTTGTATTAGTTGCAGCTTTATCCTTGCTCGCATATATTGTATATATAAGATGCAGCTCTACTCTGCTCAAAAGTAATCGTATATATTAGTTGCAGCTCTATCCTGCTCAAAAGTTATTATATATATTAGTTGCAGCTCTACCTTCCGCAACAATAATTGTATCTATTAGTTGCAGCTTTATCCTTGCTCGCATATATTGTATATATAAGATGCAGCTCTACTCTGCTCAAAAGTAATCGTATATATTAGTTGCAGCTCTATCCTGCTCAAAAGTTATTATATATATTAGTTGCAGCTCTATCCTGCTCAAAAGTTATTATATATATTAGTTGCAGCTCTACCTTCCTCAACAATGATTGTATCTATTAGTTGCAGCTTTATCCTTGCTCGCATATATTGTATATATAAGATGCAGCTCTACTCTGCTCAAAAGTAATCGTATATATTAGTTGCAGCTCTATCCTGCTCAAAAGTTATTATATATATTAGTTGCAGCTCTACCTTCCTCAACAATGATTGTATCTATTAGTTGCAGCTTTATCCTTGCTCGCATATATTGTATATATAAGATGCAGCTCTACTCTGCTCAAAAGTAATCGTATATATTAGTTGCAGCTCTATCCTGCTCAAAAGTTATTATATATATTAGTCTCTACCTTCCTCAACAATAATTGTATCTATTAGTTGCAGCTTTATCCTGCTCAAAAGGAATTGTATATATTAGTTGCAGCTTTATCCTGCTCAAAAGTAATCGTATATATTAGTTGCAGCTCTATCCTGCTCAAAAGTTATTATATATATTAGTTGCAGCTCTACCTTCCTCAACAATGATTGTATCTATTAGTTGCAGCTTTATCCTTGCTCGCATATATTGTATATATAAGATGCAGCTCTACTCTGCTCAAAAGTAATCGTATATATTAGTTGCAGCTCTATCCTGCTCAAAAGTTATTATATATATTAGTTGCAGCTCTACCTTCCTCAACAATGATTGTATCTATTAGTTGCAGCTTTATCCTTGCTCGCATATATTGTATATATAAGATGCAGCTCTACTCTGCTCAAAAGTAATCGTATATATTAGTTGCAGCTCTATCCTGCTCAAAAGTTATTATATATATTAGTTGCAGCTCTACCTTCCTCAACAATGATTGTATCTATTAGTTGCAGCTTTATCCTTGCTCGCATATATTGTATATATAAGATGCAGCTCTACTCTGCTCAAAAGTAATCGTATATATTAGTTGCAGCTCTATCCTGCTCAAAAGTTATTATATATATTAGTCTCTACCTTCCTCAACAATAATTGTATCTATTAGTTGCAGCTTTATCCTGCTCAAAAGGAATTGTATATATTAGTTGCAGCTCTATCCTGCTCAAAAATAATTGAATATAATAGTTCCAGTTTTAACCTTGCTAAGAAATAAAGTATTTTAGTGGATTATACTTTGAAAATTTATATCGTATTAAGTAATTGTTTAAGATTTCCAAATTTAATTGATATACAAAAGAATCTTGCATGCAAATACTGATGCAATATTCAAGATTTCAGCTCCTATCAGGTGACGATCTGTAATGCAGACGCGGCGGGGTATGTTCCTATTGTGTAACTAACAAGGGTTAATTAAGATGCTCCGTTTCATGAGGGGAGAGGGTTGAGTGGCTTCTAGGAGACATTTTTATGTAAGACATTGCCCTCAAGCGATGTTGTACAATTAGTTAAAATGTGCAACCCTAATAGGTTAGGTAAGTTGTAAATATAAATTGCGTTACCTGAAAGAAACATTTCCCATTTGACTTAAACGCAAGGAAATAACAACTGAATTGTTTAGTTAAATTTGTTTGTTATCATCAAGAAGTAATGGACACGGAGCGTCCAAAAGTATTAAGAAAAAATAATACTAACATCTTTCCTTCCAGTTGTGGTTTGTTGATTATCAAACTCTTACCAATTTCATACCTCTTTTATTAAATTCCTTCTATTAGCTCACAAACTCCTGAAATATATCTTGTAGATATTTCCAGTGTTTAATAAAATACTCTTTAATTCATCCAATCAAGTTCAGATACATTTTTTCTAACCTATGATGGATGACAATTGATGTTAATACCGTTTCTTCAAATATTTATCCAATAATTAAATTATAAAATTTATGGGGTCTAGCCGGATTCGAACTGAGAATCTTTAAGTTCGAAGCCTAGCGCGCCTTGGCACTGCGTTAACTTTTCAATACCTAGATATATATTTCTCAGAAATGTATATGGATATTTTCCTCCATCTGGTTGTTCACGAAACCTCCATTGTACAACCTTAAACTGTTGCCATGGTTACCATACAATATCATAGATAGTATTCTAGGGTAACTAAAATATTTTTTTTTTAACCTCAATAGGAATTAACTTTAATTTTTTTTTAAATATTAATTGTTATTGATTCTGGTTTATCCAGAAACTTGAAACGTACTATTCCACAAATATTGTACGTATATCTTGATCAGCTGAAAGCTCTATAATGGGGATTAGATGGTACACTTAGGGTATTTGTTTGTATACCGTGCAAAAACGGACATTGAGTACATTTTATAGAACATTATAAGATAATTGTCGTAAAAGGTGTTAGATACGTTTTGTATTCAACAATAGATTAGGTGAATAACAATGACGATGTTTGGTTTTCTGTAAATAGCCTACCATCCTTCTCTTTAAAGATACATCTCTCCGGCGATATAAAAATAAACCGTAATACACTCAATATAGATTTTTTATAAGTGTTTTAAATGTTTCTTATAAATGTATTTATACTTTTATAACGGAATAAAGTAACAGGGATTATTCAATTCTTTTATTAGTTCACACACTCCTTATATATATACATATACCTTGTTGAAATTTTCAATCGTTAATAAACTACTTTTATTCATCCACTCAAGTTCAAACATATTTTTTTAAAACTTGTAGTGAATGAAAATTGATATTGATACAGTTGTTTAAAAATATTACTTCATTAATTAAATTTAATTAATTAATTATAGTTTTATTAAGGAGAAAAACGTTTCACAAAAGGGGCAAAGTATGCAATATTGTTATTTCGTCTCATTTGGCAAAAAATAAGTGATAACATATGATTTCACAAAACAGCTGATTTCATGTTATAGGTTATGTGGTTGAACAGCTGTTTTAACGCATAGGTTATGTTACTCTATTTATATTATTTGTAATTTTGTAATAACAAGTATCTAAAGTAAAAATTTTCTTTGTTGACATAATTAGCAATTAACTTTTAAAATGTTTGGTAATATTACTTGTTTATAGAAGATGCAAAATTAGAAGTGATTTGTGCCAGTTATAAAAATAATGCCTATTATGTTATACTAAAAGCATTACTGAAACCAATAAAAATATATGTTTTTATTCATGTCTTTTGGCACTTACTGATACTTGTCAGCAGACGCGTTTCGCACTTAGAATGGTTCAATGCAGTGAGTCACTGACAAGACTGTTTACATGTGACTGGACAATGCTGACTCGGGCGAAACGCGTCTGCTGAAAAGTATCAGGGAGGTAGTGTTTTTTTTTGCCAAGTGATATCTATAAAAACATTTTGGTTTAATAACTCAAGATGCACAACACAAAATATTAGGTTGTCACTTGAGGAAGCGCTGACAGACGTGAAAACTTTTATAGATACGTCTACAGGAATTTTGATGTAACAAAAACTTATATTTTTTTATCATGGGAAATTACCTGCACGTTTGCTATAATATATGAAACAATAGTACAGATTTTTGTTTACATTAACAACAAAATTTGAACTAGAAATAAAAAAATAGAGCTCACAGGTTTGCAAAATTTCAAACGATAATCACCTAAAATATGAATTTAAATAGGCTATTTTTATTCAATTTGTATATTTTATTATTAAAAAAAAAAACATTTATTAAATTTTTAATGAGTACAATTTTTTTTAACAAATTCATTCCAAATCAGTTTTTCGAAAGTATGAGACGTGCCTAAGAATGTTTTCATTTCAAAAATAGAATTAAAAACTAAATTGAACTATTTGTATTGAGATCATAAAAAATTAAATAAATAAATAAAATTATTACCTGATCAGAACTATTCATTAATAACATTTTCCTTAACAGTGATCAATAAATAATGTAACATGACCTCGCGTTAAAACAACCGTTCTACAACATAACTTGTAACATAAAATCAGTTGATACACGAAATAATATTTTATAATTCAATTCACTTTGAGGTGACTCATAGCGTAACCCGACGGAAATTATACTGTCGCGAAATTGTATGTTTATGACAATCCAATAAGTTTTTGTATGCGTCGCTATAGAGGTTTCCACTCAATAAAACCACAAGTTTTTTTAATAAAAAGAGTTTTATTATTGAAGACCATACATGTTCTATTACCTATATCAATAAGAAAACTTGTATTGAGAGTTTGATGAAGATAGATTGTGGCAGAACACTTGAAATATATTCTGATTATAGTATCGGTCTAGCTTGTGGTATAATTAAATGTTTGCATGTACGTATCTCATTGTGAGGCCGTACTTGGCAATTAGTGCCCGCCGAGATTTGTGTTTGCCCTGAAGCCAGTACATCCTGCTCTCGACTTGTGTTTCCAATTCTTTATTTCGCTTATTAACAAGTAATATAAATAAAAAGTTTTAAAGTCACTTCCTTCTAAGGTGACCAAGAATATGTTTTATTTTAGTTAATTTTTATTTCACACTTACAATATTGGGAAAAATAAAGTAACATAACCTATGCGTTAAAACAGCTGTTCTACTACATAACCTATAACATAAAATCAGCTGTTTTATGAAATCATATGTTACGATTTATGTTAAGCCAAATAGAACGAAATAACTATATTGCATAACTTGCCCCTATTGTGCAAAGTTTTTCTCCCACATAAAACTAAAATGAATTTATTAATAATTTTAAATCATTAATTAATATATGAAAAACTTTAATAGCGTCCAAGTGTCATCCACTACAACTTTAACAAAGTGTATTTCAACTTGAGTGGGCACGCACACTAGGATAGTGTGCCCAATAAAAGGAATTGAAAAACAAAGTAGAATTTGCTGTATTGTGTGATTTTATTTTCTGTGGTGCTATGGTTAGATGCTAAGCTTAGGGAAATGTCGACTTACCGGCGTATGTTGCGTGTTTCATGGGTTGACAAAGTCCGAAACACAGCAGCACTCAATCAGCTGAGCAAACAGAAATCATACACATTGTCAAAAAGGGAAAATTAGAATATTTTGCGACATATTTTACGTAACACAAAATATCAAGGGTTCAGCTTATTATACAAGGTAAAATGGCACAAGAGGTCCGGGCCGGTGCAGGACATCTTGGCTGAAGAGCTTACGTCAATGTGGAACCAGCTGTAGGACACCTTTTAGAAGAGCCGTGGCCAGGGTTGAAATAGTGCTGATGGTTGCTAACATTCGATAGGCCACGGCGCACAAAGAAATGTACGTGGTTACGGTAGCGAGACGAGTATGGCTTTAAACAATTAATCAGGTTACAGTTTCTTATTGATACTTTTATTCTAATATGCCAATAAAGAATTGATGTTTTTGAGTTAACAAATTTTAAAATAAGAAATTAGGAAAGAAATTTCCTTTAAGTTTATATTTTAAAATAGTTATAATTTACTGAGTTAAAATTTGATAGAAGTAAATTTAATGCAACACATTTTATAGTGGCAACATGCAGTCAAAAATAAAAATGCCAGAAGATATATGTACCTCTGTTATGGGATAGTTTATGTGTATTATGGGGTATATGTGCTATTTGAGTTTCAAGGTAAAACCCTTAGATTTTAAAATATTTCTTCAATGAATTAATTTCTTCTTTGTATGTACGATGCATTTAGGATTACAAAACAAAGGATGTAACATAGTATTGAATGATTATTAGTAATATTTTTTTTAAAGTTTTCTCTGAATTCGTTGTGCGGCTTAAGTATTAAAAATGTGCTCTGCTTGAGAAAGAAACATTGAGTATATAAAACGTTTTGTATTGTAAGTTAGGTTTTTTTTGTTTTCCCGAAACTGGTAATTTTTGGGGCACCATTGCCAAATTTTTCTCTGCTTTTGAGGACATTGTATGTAATAATTTAATATTAAAAGCATTTTATTTTTACACAAGATAATATAACAATGTAGGAAAACAATTTGAGAAGAGTTGGTATCATATTAAAGAGAACAGAACAAATGTTGTTACACAATTTTTAAATTATTCCATCTTCCTTTGAGCCACTATTTATTCAGTAAAAACATTTAAACATATGTTATTATGTTAGACTTGCCTATGGTTGCACTATTGTATTATAGAGGCCGGCCAATGAGACATATCCCCACAACGGCTGTCCTCAATAATAAAAAAGTAAGTGCTACTATAGACAAGTGTAACGTACTAACATATGTTCAAATGCACACGTTATGTTACCTTGCTAAGATGAAGGGAGTTGTTTAACGAGGCAGATTGCCATCTGAGGTAGATATTACAAGTACTGTTTGCGTTTTGGGCTCTTCCTTAGGGCCATAAACTTACGGTTAGAGATTAGGCTTTTTGTTATCTTTGATATTATATGGTTTTGCTCATCACATGAACTAAAAATATATGTTGAACGCAAATCATAAAAACACAAAAGCTTGTATGCATTACCTCTTCATTAAAATTAGGCTCATTGTCATTGCCAGTTGTGATTAGTTGTTTCCATACAGACACCTAATTTGCTCGGTAATTTGGAGGAGAAAAAGGGCAAAATACTTGATTAAACTGAACGAGAATGTTTTGCAAATCAATTACAATGCTGATGAATCCTTTTGGGAAAAATACTGTCTGTTAATGATCAAAGTTAATTAGCAATAAATACAGGTTTCGTTGCTAATGAATTTGTTATGTTGACAGTGGTACTGCTGGATACTGCCACCGAGCCGACGTTGGAGTGGACCAGATATCCCTTCGGACCATCGGCAAACACGCCTGGGGTGAGTTTTGTAATTACCGTTAATTAGCTTAAACCTTCATTATCTTCACTTCTGTAGGGGTTGTTTTGTAATTGCATGTATGTCTGTATTTGTGTTTATTTATATTTATATATCTGTGAATATACCAGATATAAATGTAGAACCTTAGAAGGTTGGTCTATCTAGTAAACATTGTCGTAATTAAAGAAAACAAAATATCTACATTTCCTTAGGGGTTGTTTTGTAATTGCATGTATAACTATGTCTATGTTTATTTACAATCTATATCTCTGTAAACACACCAGATATAAATGTAGGTTCTCAGAAGATGGTTTATCTAGTAAAAACCGTCAAAATTAAAGAAAAAATTATCTTCACTTCCTTACGGGTTGTTTTGTAATTGCATGTATAATTATGTCTATGTTTATTTACAATCTATATCTCTGTAAACACACCAGATATAAATGTAGGTTCTCAGAAGATGGTTTATCTAGTAAAAACCGTCAAAATTAAAGAAAAAAATATCTTCACTTCCTTACGGGTTGTTTTGTAATTGCATGTATAACTATGTCTATGTTTATTTACAATCTATATCTCTGTAAACTGTATTAACATCAAGTGTCAGCGAATAGTTTAAAAAAAGTTTATTTGAACTTGAGTGGAAGAATTAATAGTATTTTGCTAACGATTGAAAATTTGAAAGATATATATATATATATATATATATATATATATATATATATATATATATATATATATATATATATATATATATATAGGAAGAATGTGAACTTATACTATAGAAGGAAATAAAAGATACTTAATATGTTCAAAACTCCAAAGATTATGACTGTATAACTGTTTTAATTTATACGTCAACATATTGGCATACAAAAAATGAAACTTTGACCTCGCTCTCCCCTTCATAATAGGATTTAAATTGTATGTAGCTACACTCCATTTAAATAAAGAATTTGTTTTGTGGTTAGGAGCTTTTATTTATTTAAATTAAGGTTTCGCCGACTGGAATTGTTTAACGTTATTCTCTGTCTTCGCCGAAACGTTACTGTCTGCCTCATGGAGTAGCAGCGCTCTAAGAAATCGTTACTCGTGATGTCAAAAATGGAAAGCAACTGTCACGCGACGCATTATTAATCCGCGGAAATTCGCAACACGCACGTTTTGTCGTTACGTATCCGAAAACCTCTAGCGACTATCTATCCTTCCCGGCCGGCCATGGGCATAAATATTCCCGCGATGTCATTTGTTCCCCCCCTCCCCCTGAAGATATCCTGGACAGCAGACGAACGTTCCCCGAACACGCGAACTCCATCCTGATTAAATTAACTGCACAAACATTTAATTCCAAACTATTCCTTCCCCCCCGCTGGCAACTCTGTTCCGTTTTCTATTTAGCTTTTCTTTACGTTGACGGATTAAAATGAGATATTACGATAATCAAAATTCTTGTGTCCCCCCTCGGCTATAAATCCGATAGGATACGAAACCGCGGGGTAGCATCGGAGTCTTCAGCGGAAATTTCAATTATTAAAATTGAAATGTATGTTTACAATAGTGAACCGGCCTTGTGTAGAGGTCAGGTCTGTTTGTCCGGTTGTGACCTCTCTGGTTGCTATGGCAATGCTAATAAACACACCTACGGCTCTTCGGCTCGTAAATATACATACTTGTTCATTATAACGGGCCCATTGTTGTAGTGTGATATTACAACGTGTGCTGCATTTCAATTGGCAAATTGTTCTTGAGTGCGTATAAAAATTATATCGTACCTATGGATATTTTTTTTATTATTTGAAACGAATATAATACGTTCAAGGTTTTCCGATGTACATTATTTTATATAAATAAGTTACGAATAACCTCCGTTTATGCCAGTATTACAAACTACTTAATAGAAATGATCATATCCAACAACTGACGCTTTTATCCAGAAAATAATCATTATAATAAACATTAATAGAATAAAACAAGTAATATAAACAATAGTTTTATGGTCAATTCCTAATTAGGTCAACAAACTAATTTTTATTTCTAATTATGTTGTATTAAATAATAATTATAATTACTATAAACAAAGTAACAAAAAATGCGTTCAAACAGCTGTTCTACCAAATAACCTATAACATAAAATCAGCTGTTTTATGACATCATATGTTATCACTAATTTTAAGCCAAGTGGACGAAATTACTATATTGCATACCTTACCCTTTTTGTGAAAAGTTTGTCTCCCATCTAAAGACTCAAATTAATTTAACAAATTTAATTAATGAATTAATATTTTTGAAAAAAAAATTATTACCCTCGTTATATTTATCCACTACAAGTTTTAAAAAATGTGTTTGAATTTGGGTGGATGATTTAAATGTATTTTACTAACGATTGAAAATTTGTATTAGATATTTATAAGCAGAGTGCGAAGTAATAGAAGGAATTGAAAATTATAAAAATTCAAAACAATAACAGGAATGTGATGTTTATATGTGCTACATAACTTAACGAAATCACTATAACTTTTTAGTTTTAATTATGAAATAAATGAGAAAACAATTGTAAAATATTTAAGCTTTATAAGAATATTCTTACTACACTCATAATATTCCTGTTAAGTATATTGGTATACATTTGAGTACATTTTTTTGCCTTGCATATCATCAAATGATTTTTCTTCATTGATGAGTTTTTAAAACTACATTTTTCTATACTTTAAACTGTATTATTTGTCCAAACCTTGAAATCTTCTTTATATACTGTTAGCTCCACATATGCAGAAATGAAGGGAAGTGTTGGGGGCAAGGCTAAAAGCTTATAAGGATGAGCTGAAGTTTTGGCGAACAGTACTGTTTAAAGATTTGAGAATTAAGTCGGTCCAAAATGCGTCAGCAAAAAAAAAATGTTTTGATGTTAGGAAAGGTGAGGCCGAGGTAGGACGAACAGTACGCTTTAAAGATTTGAGAATAAAGTCAGTCCGAAACGCGTCAACAAAGAAAATGTTTTAGTGTTAGGAAAGGTGAGGTCGAGGTAGGACGAACAGTAAGCTTTAAAGATTTGAGAATGAAGTCAGTCCGAAACGCGTGAACAAAGAAAAATGTTATAGTGTTAGGAAAGGGGAGGCCGAGCTATAGGTGAACAGTACTGTTTAAAGATTTGAGAATGAAGTCAGTCCGAAACGCGTCAACAAAGAAAAGTGTTTTGATGTTAGGAAAGGTGAGGCCCAGGTATGAGAGAACAGTACAGTTTAAAGATTTGAGAATGAAGTCAGTCCGAAACGAGTGAACAAATAAAAATGTTTTAATGTTAGGAAAGGGGAGGCCGAGGTATGAGAGAACAGTACAGTTTAAAGATTTGAGAATGAAGTCAGTCCGAAACGCGTCAACAAAGAAAAATATTTTGATATTAGGAAAGGCGAGGCCGAGGTATGGGCGAACAGTACGGTCTGAAGGTTTGAGAATAGAGAATCCGATAAGCGTCAATAAAGAAAAATATTTTGATGTTAGAACAAGCGAGCCGAAGGTTTGCAAGAGCAGTACGGGTTGAAGTTTTGAAAATAAAGTCAATCCGAAACGAGTCAATAAAGAAAAAGGTTTTGATATATGGACAAGTGAGCCGAAGGTTTGCGCGAGCAGTACGGGTTGAAGTTTTGAAAATAAAGTCAATCCGAAACGAGTCAATAAAGAAAAAGGTTTTGATATATGGACAAGTGAGCCGAAGGTTTGCGCGAGCAGTACGGGTTGAAGTTTTGAAAATAAAGTCAATCCGAAACGAGTCAATAAAGAAAAAGGTTTTGATATATGGACAAGTGAGCCAAAGGTTTGCGCGAGCAGTACGGGTTGAAGTTTTGAAAATAAAGTCAATCCGAAACGAGTCAATAAAGAAAAAGGTTTTGATATATGGACAAGCGAGCCGAAGGTTTGCGCGAGCAGTACGGGTTGAAGTTTTGAAAATAAAGTCAATCCGAAACGAGTCAATAAAGAAAAAGGTTTTGATATATGGACAAGCGAGCCGAAGGTTTGCGCGAGCAGTACGGGTTGAAGTTTTGAATATAAAGTCAATCCGAAACGAGTCAATAAAGAAAAAGGTTTTGATATATGGACAAGTGAGCCGAAGGTTTGCGCGAGCAGTACGGGTTGAAGTTTTGAAAATAAAGTCAATCCGAAACGAGTCAATAAAGAAAAAGGTTTTGATATATGGACAAGCGAGCCGAAGGTTTGCGCGAGCAGTACGGGTTGAAGTTTTGAAAATAAAAGTCAATCCGAAACGAGTCAATAAAGAAAAAGGTTTTGATATATGGACAAGTGAGCCAAAGGTTTGCGCGAGCAGTACGGGTTGAAGTTTTGAAAATAAAGTCAATCCGAAACGAGTCAATAAAGAAAAAGGTTTTGATATATGGACAAGTGAGCCAAAGGTTTGCGCGAGCAGTACGGGTTGAAGTTTTGAAAATAAAGTCAATCCGAAACGAGTCAATAAAGAAAAAGGTTTTGATATATGGACAAGTGAGCCAAAGGTTTGCGCGAGCAGTACGGGTTGAAGTTTTGAAAATAAAGTCAATCCGAAACGAGTCAATAAAGAAAAAGGTTTTGATATACGGACAAGTGAGCCAAAGGTTTGCAAGAGCAGTACGGGTTGAAGTTTTGAAAATTAAGTCAATCTGAAACGAGTCAATAAAGAAAAAGGTTTTGATATACGGACAAGTGAGCCAAAGGTTTGCGCGAGCAGTACGGGTTGAAGTTTTGAAAATAAAGTCAATCCGAAACGAGTCAATAAAGAAAAAGGTTTTGATATATGGACAAGTGAGCCGAAGGTTTGCGCGAGCAGTACGGGTTGAAGTTTTGAAAATAAAGTCAATCCGAAACGAGTCAATAAAGAAAAAGGTTTTGATATATGGACAAGTGAGCCGAAGGTTTGCGCGAGCAGTACGGGTTGAAGTTTTGAAAATAAAGTCAATCCGAAACGAGTCAATAAAGAAAAAGGTTTTGATATATGGACAAGCGAGCCGAAGGTTTGCGCGAGCAGTACGGGTTGAAGTTTTGAAAATAAAGTCAATCCGAAACGAGTCAATAAAGAAAAAGGTTTTGATATATGGACAAGTGAGCCGAAGGTTTGCGCGAGCAGTACGGGTTGAAGTTTTGAAAATAAAGTCAATCCGAAACGAGTCAATAAAGAAAAAGGTTTTGATATATGGACAAGTGAGCCAAAGGTTTGCGCGAGCAGTACGGGTTGAAGTTTTGAAAATAAAGTCAATCCGAAACGAGTCAATAAAGAAAAAGGTTTTGATATACGGACAAGTGAGCCAAAGGTTTGCGCGAGCAGTACGGGTTGAAGTTTTGAAAATAAAGTCAATCCGAAACGAGTCAATAAAGAAAAAGGTTTTGATATATGGACAAGTGAGCCGAAGGTTTGCGCGAGCAGTACGGGTTGAAGTTTTGAAAATAAAGTCAATCCGAAACGAGTCAATAAAGAAAAAGGTTTTGATATACGGACAAGCGAGCCGAAGGTTTGCGCGAGCAGTACGGGTTGAAGTTTTGAAAATAAAGTCAATCCGAAACGAGTCAATAAAGAAAAAGGTTTTGATATATGGACAAGTGAGCCGAAGGTTTGCGCGAGCAGTACGGGTTGAAGTTTTGAAAATAAAGTCAATCCGAAACGAGTCAATAAAGAAAAAGGTTTTGATATATGGACAAGTGAGCCGAAGGTTTGCGCGAGCAGTACGGGTTGAAGTTTTGAAAATAAAGTCAATCCGAAACGAGTCAATAAAGAAAAAGGTTTTGATATATGGACAAGTGAGCCGAAGGTTTGCGCGAGCAGTACGGGTTGAAGTTTTGAAAATAAAGTCAATCCGAAACGAGTCAATAAAGAAAAAGGTTTTGATATACGGACAAGCGAGCCGAAGGTTTGCGCGAGCAGTACGGGTTGAAGTTTTGAAACTAGAGTCACTCCGAAAAGAGTCAATAAAGAAAAAGGTTTTGATATACGGACAAGCGAGCCGAAGGTTTGCTCGAGCAGTACGGGTTGAAGTTTTGAAAATAAAGTCAATCCGAAACGAGTCAATAAAGAAAAAGGTTTTGATATATGGACAAGCGAGCCGAAGGTTTGCGCGAGCAGTACGGGTTGAAGTTTTGAAAATAAAGTCAATCCGAAACGAGTCAATAAAGAAAAAGGTTTTGATATATGGACAAGCGAGCCGAAGGTTTGCGCGAGCAGTACTGGTTGAAGTTTTGAAACTAGAGTCACTCCGAAAAGAGTCAATAAAGAAAAAGGTTTTGATATACGGACAAGCGAGCCTAAGGTTTGCGCGAGTAGTACGGTTTGAAGTTTTGAAAATAAAGTCAATCCGAAACGAGTCAATAAAGAAAAAGGTTTTGATATATGGATAAGCGAGCCGAAGGTTTGCGCGAGCAGTACGGGTTGAAGTTTTGAAAATAAAGTCAATCCGAAACGAGTCAATAAAGAAAAAGGTTTTGATATATGGACAAGTGAGCCGAAGGTTTGCGCGAGCAGTACGGGTTGAAGTTTTGAAAATAAAGTCAATCCGAAACGAGTCAATAAAGAAAAAGGTTTTGATATATGGACAAGTGAGCCGAAGGTTTGCGCGAGCAGTACTTGTTGAAGTTTTGAAAATAAAGTCAATCCGAAACGAGTCAATAAAGAAAAAGGTTTTGATATACGGACAAGCGAGCCGAAGGTTTGCGCGAGCAGTACGGGTTGAAGTTTTGAAAATAAAGTCAATCCGAAACGAGTCAATAAAGAAAAAGGTTTTGATATATGGACAAGCGAGCCGAAGGTTTGCGCGAGCAGTACGGGTTGAAGTTTTGAAAATAAAGTCAATCCGAAACGAGTCAATAAAGAAAAAGGTTTTGATATATGGACAAGCGAGCCGAAGGTTTGCGCGAGCAGTACGGGTTGAAGTTTTGAAACTAGAGTCACTCCGAAAAGAGTCAATAAAGAAAAAGGTTTTGATATACGGACAAGCGAGCCAAAGGTTTGCGCGAGTAGTACGGTTTGAAGTTTTGAAAATAAAGTCAATCCGAAACGAGTCAATAAAGAAAAAGGTTTTGATATATGGACAAGCGAGCCGAAGGTTTGCGCGAGCAGTACGGGTTGAAGTTTTGAAAATAAAGTCAATCCGAAACGAGTCAATAAAGAAAAAGGTTTTGATATATGGACAAGTGAGCCGAAGGTTTGCGCGAGCAGTACGGGTTGAAGTTTTGAAAATAAAGTCAATCCGAAACGAGTCAATAAAGAAAAAGGTTTTGATATATGGACAAGTGAGCCGAAGGTTTGCGCGAGCAGTACGGGTTGAAGTTTTGAAAATAAAGTCAATCCGAAACGAGTCAATAAAGAAAAAGGTTTTGATATATGGACAAGTGAGCCAAAGGTTTGCGCGAGCAGTACGGGTTGAAGTTTTGAAAATAAAGTCAATCCGAAACGAGTCAATAAAGAAAAAGGTTTTGATATATGGACAAGTGAGCCGAAGGTTTGCGCGAGCAGTACGGGTTGAAGTTTTGAAAATAAAGTCAATCCGAAACGAGTCAATAAAGAAAAAGGTTTTGATATACGGACAAGCGAGCCGAAGGTTTGCGCGAGCAGTACGGGTTGAAGTTTTGAAAATAAAGTCAATCCGAAACGAGTCAATAAAGAAAAAGGTTTTGATATATGGACAAGCGAGCCGAAGGTTTGCGCGAGCAGTACGGGTTGAAGTTTTGAAAATAAAGTCAATCCGAAACGAGTCAATAAAGAAAAAGGTTTTGATATATGGACAAGCGAGCCGAAGGTTTGCGCGAGCAGTACGGGTTGAAGTTTTGAAACTAGAGTCACTCCGAAAAGAGTCAATAAAGAAAAAGGTTTTGATATACGGACAAGCGAGCCAAAGGTTTGCGCGAGTAGTACGGTTTGAAGTTTTGAAAATAAAGTCAATCCGAAACGAGTCAATAAAGAAAAAGGTTTTGATATATGGACAAGCGAGCCGAAGGTTTGCGCGAGCAGTACGGGTTGAAGTTTTGAAAATAAAGTCAATCCGAAACGAGTCAATAAAGAAAAAGGTTTTGATATATGGACAAGTGAGCCGAAGGTTTGCGCGAGCAGTACGGGTTGAAGTTTTGAAAATAAAGTCAATCCGAAACGAGTCAATAAAGAAAAAGGTTTTGATATATGGACAAGTGAGCCGAAGGTTTGCGCGAGCAGTACGGGTTGAAGTTTTGAAAATAAAGTCAATCCGAAACGAGTCAATAAAGAAAAAGGTTTTGATATATGGACAAGTGAGCCAAAGGTTTGCGCGAGCAGTACGGGTTGAAGTTTTGAAAATAAAGTCAATCCGAAACGAGTCAATAAAGAAAAAGGTTTTGATATATGGACAAGTGAGCCGAAGGTTTGCGCGAGCAGTACGGGTTGAAGTTTTGAAAATAAAGTCAATCCGAAACGAGTCAATAAAGAAAAAGGTTTTGATATACGGACAAGCGAGCCGAAGGTTTGCGCGAGCAGTACGGGTTGAAGTTTTGAAAATAAAGTCAATCCGAAACGAGTCAATAAAGAATAAGGTTTTGATATATGGACAAGCGAGCCGAAGGTTTGCGCGAGCAGTACGGGTTGAAGTTTTGAAAATAAAGTCAATCCGAAACGAGTCAATAAAGAAAAAGGTTTTGATATATGGACAAGCGAGCCGAAGGTTTGCGCGAGCAGTACGGGTTGAAGTTTTGAAACTAGAGTCACTCCGAAAAGAGTCAATAAAGAAAAAGGTTTTGATATACGGACAAGCGAGCCAAAGGTTTGCGCGAGTAGTACGGTTTGAAGTTTTGAAACTAGAGTCACTCCGAAAAGAGTCAATAAAGAAAACTGTTTTCATATACGGACAAGTGAGCCAAAGGTTTGCGCGAGCAGTACGGTTTGAAGTTTTGAAAATAGAGTTACTCCGAAAAGAGTCAATAAAGAAAACTGTTTTGATATACGGACAAGTGAGCCAAAGGTTTGCAGTACGGTTTGAAGTTTTGAAAATAGAGTCACTCCGAAAAGAGTCAATAAAGAAAAAGGTTTTGATATACGGACAAGTGAGCCAAAGGTTTGCGCGAGCAGTACGGTTTGAAGTTTTGAAAATAGAGTCACTCCGAAAAGAGTCAATAAAGAAAACTGTTTTGATATTAGGAAATGTAGAAGAATGTAGTCAAATGTGTATACGAGTATAATGAATATTTTGTTTATAGTTTTTTTTTGTATTAGATTAGCAGTATAGATTCGTTATACCATAGCGATAATATAACATGTAAAATATAAAAGCAATATTGTTTTACACATCAAAGTCGTATTATCGGAATAAATGCTTAGGAATGTATACCTGCTTAGAATGGCGAATGAAGCGATAAATGCGACTACATAGCTATATAGTTCCGAAACTCGGTACAGTCCTAGCCTCGTATTTCATGGTCTGACAAACCGCCATCTATTTATCAAACCATGAAATAACATCACATAATGAGGCACTGTAGCGGCTTTGCGCAGGATACCACCGTGGTATTTTCTACACAAAAACTCGATCAGTAAGTGCGTTGTCTTGGCAACGACTTGCAAATTAAGTGGCTAAGTCCGGACTCCGACAACCTAACTCGAACGCTTTATTTGCGCGCAAAGTGGGTTTTAAATCTCGTTAAAAGAGACAGATGTAAATGAATTACAGCAAATTGTCCTTCTTCATTTACATATATATCCACGGCTCGGGTTGCAAATCAAACCAATATATTCGCTTGTCTTCGGCGTTGTACGTCCGCCAAGATTTACGGTAACGTCCGATCTGACAGGTTTTTCTATTACGCTAGTGTGAGGGCTTAATAGCAGATCCGTTGGTAACCCTGGACAATCACGTTGTCCGACGGCCGGGCGGAGCTTGATTAGATAATCATACGATAGGCGCATAATTTTATTTGATTACACGATCACTGAACGGCCAACGCTATAAATAAAGCTATAATTACTATAGCAGTGGATAGCTAGTCCCGAGATGCAACATTCAGCGAAATACCAACAATCGATTGCTGTTCCGAGAATTTTACTTGGCAAATATTAAACTGCTCTAGAGTTAACGTTTTCTCACGATACGCCTTCGTCTTGTATTTAACCATTGAGAATTTAACTTAGTAACTTTGGTGCAGTCACAGATAAAAGATATGTTAGACATGTGACAGTAAAGCGAGCACCGTCATTTGATAGAGACACAGTTTATAGGTTATGTTTGGAGGCTGTGTCACTTGTGGCGGGTGATAAATGATCCTCGTAACAGATGATTACTGTCTGTATATTTCCATGTCTTTATAAACGTTGGAAGAAATTTTCTTATGTTGTAAACGCAAGGGATTAGGAAGGCATTGGTTGTCAAAATATCTAACCGAGTTAATGAAATAAGGAACTAGCAAATTAGGAAAACTATTCAACTATTACCTTGAAGTGAAATTAATAATTTATTATTAAATCTGTTTCACTGCCTACACACATTTCAGGCTACAAATATTTTACTATCGTAATTACCTTGTTCAATCCCTGCTATTAGTTCACACTCTCCTTACATATATCTTGTTCAAAATTTCAATCATTCATAAAATACATTTTTACTCATCCACTCAAGTTCAAATACACTTTTTTTTAAACTTGTAGTTGATGATATTTGATGTTAAAACTATTTTAAAAAATATTACTTCATTAATTAAATTTATAAATTTAATAGTTATTAAATTTATAGTTTTAGTTTTATATAGCAGAAAAACTTTTCACAAAAGGGGCAATGTATGCAATATAGTTATTTCGTCCCATTTAGCATAAAATAAGTGATAACATATGATTTCATAAAATATCTGTTTTTATGTTGTAGAATATCTGTTATAAAGCTTACTTTATGTTACATTATTTATATTAATTGTAATTATTTAATAAAAATAAATAAAATTTAAAAAAAATTTTGACTCAAGTAAGAATTAACGTTATAATCTATCCATTTTGGGACGGCGGGTAAAAGATTAAGTCACCGCCCGAGCTCCCAACAATAGCTTGGGTCAGGCGCTCGGTGGCCGGCCGCCTGCGCTAATGAGGCGTAAAAAGCACTCCACTCCAAAATATTATCACAAAAGTAAGCGTATTTTTTAATTTTTTATTACACTTTTGATGTCTACGTGTGATTTCATGAAAAACTAGTCCAAACACGACGGAGTTATGTCAATTAGTAAAATTAGTGGTTGCAAAAAATTGTATTTGGCCTTATTTAACTTTTTAACTTTTTTTATTGGCATAAAATCTACTAATTGACATAACTCCGTCGTGTTTGGACTAGTTTTTCATGAAATCACACGTAGACATCAAAACTGTAATAAAAAATTAAAAAATACGCTTACTTTTATGTGATAATATTTTGGAGTGGAGTGCTTTTTACGCCTCATTAGCGCGGGCGGCCGGCCGCCGAGCGCCTGACCCAAGCTATTGTTGCGAGCTCGGGCGGTGACTTATTTTTTTACCCGCCGTCCCAAAATGGATAGACTATAAACATTTTTGTATACTACAAATATCACTTGAATAATTTTTTGAAAGAGTTTTCGGGCAAATCTGCTCAGAACTTAAGGAAAATAAGCAAGGAACATACGATATCCGTGTTAAATTTAACCACATTATTAAATGTAAACTTAAAAGTGTAAACTAATAAAAATTAAATATTTTTTTAAACTTCGTTAGACTTTGTGTCTTCGAAAAATTACTACTGTTCTCGCTTTAATATGAATGCCATACAAACAAGTAGGCAAAGAATATTTATACAATTACTATATGAGTTTTAAAAAATTATGTGTACTTACGCTATAAATAACCTTTATCGAGTACAATATAGAGCATATTTCTAACAGTGCTGGCGTCCATCATTCACACAAACATTCGGCCTTCAATTCTCCGGATATAGTGATAGACGAGAAACGCCTTTTGAAATATCTCTTAGTAATTTCACTTTATGAGAAAACAGATTTAACAAAATTCGTAAAGATTGAATAAATGATAAGCCGGTTGAATATCGAGTCAAAGGTTTATTTACTTAGTACGTTTCGACTAATTTGTTGCACATATCAAACCTGTAGTGCTATGAAAAATAAAGTGCTTACATTTAGACTACAAATGAGTGTGAGGAGGCAAAACATCAACCCCCTACACTTTACCAAAACTTTTATCTGAACAATGAAAGAAAATATAGCTTAAAAATTTTTTTGGTAAAGTGTAGGGGTTGATGTTTTGCCTCCTCACACTCATTTGTAGTCTAAATGTAAGCACTTTATTTTTCATAGCACAACAGGTTTGATAAGGGCAACAAATTAGTTGCCGAAAACATTGTACTAAATAAATAAACCTTTGACTCGATATTCAACCGGTTTGTCATTAATTCAACAGTTATCTCGCGTGTTCAATGACACAAAATTGGAAAAGATAATATCCAAGGTTAACACGTGAGATTATTCTGACTCCGATGGAGAATAGGTTTAGCGCGTGACCAGAGGGTTGTAACATTTGTTTGTATTACCGCCGAACTTCGGTCTTCGTAAACGAAAAATAGTAAGTAGTTCTAACGACCGCAATCAGAGACCGGGACTTTTCAGCGGAACGATGTAAAACAGCTGATTGCGCTAAAAACATGTATTCTCCGGTCCCTTATTAAAATTAATAGGATCAAGATCATAAAAGAGTCATCGAGTAAGAGTAGTCTAGTAGAGATCCCCTAGAACAGGTATTTGGCGCCTTCCTGATGACCGAAGGAGAACATCCCGCGGCATGCCATCTTCCTGAAGTAACCAGTGAGGTAACCTAGATAAAAAGACGATCCGGGACAAGTAAACGATTGAAATAATATTTCTATTATATGTATTCAGTATACAACGTATATACCACACCGTCCTCGGCCCTTTGAGGATTATTTGTCGTAATTTATTATTATAAATTCTATTTCAATATTAATATTGATAATTTCGTTTTTTTATCCTCCGACGACGGTGTGCTAACAGGGTTAATCTCAGCAATATTATTCACAAATCTCTCTTATCCTTCGTAGGCGATAATAGTCTTATATGAACTAAATAAATATTAAAACAAGAACACTAATATCTTTCTTGTTATAGTGAAATAAGTATCTGAATAATTGGAGGCAGTGTTAAAAAAAAAAAAAAAACGGAATCAGTACAAGATTAAAGCAGTGGGCAGCTGGGAAGTCGTAAAGAGGTACTACCCCTTCGGATAACTGTGCTTTAATGATGTACAAAGCGTGAGCTTCGAGGCTGTCAATTTGTCGCGTGAAAGCCACTGGTCACTCGATAATGGAGGCCGCACGACAGGAAGACAAATTCTCTTAGCGATACTAAGTGATTGACGGATAGCCCGAAGCCTACTTGCTGCACTCATATTACAATTGGCTTAGCTATAAACGCGTTTGTATTACTTTAGAAACTATTATATACTTTTACCAGGGATTATGAATATTTTTATGTACAAAATTACAAGAAATAAGTGATATAAACAAAAATATATTAAATAAATTCCTACTTAGGTCAAATTTGATTTTATTCTTGATACGTTTTATTTTATTAAAAATTTTCTCCTGGCGATAAACCAAGTGTGGTTATCATCGTCAAACAACAGCAAAAGTAATACTAAAATAGTAGATAAGTTTTATTAAATAATTACAAATAATACAAATCATTGTAATAATCCTGCCGCCTTGGTTACCCAACTCAATATTGTTTTATTCAATTCCTTATATTAGTTCAAACTCACCTTATTTATACAATACCTATTGTACAAATTTTAAATCGTTATAAAATGCGTTTTTTATTCATCCAATCTAGTTCAAGTATTTTTTTCTTACCTGTAGTGGATGACAATTGATGTTAATACATTTTTTTTTTCAAATATTTATTCCATAATTATATTATAAAATTTGTGGAATCTAGCCGGATTTGATCTGAAAATCTTCATGTTCCAGGTTTAGCGCTTTTGGTATTGAACCAACTTTCCAATTCCTAGAAAATTTTCTCAAAGATTTGTAGGAGCCCCACACCCATCTGGTTATTATTGAAAATTCCTGTACAACCTTAAACTGTTGCCACGGTTACCACATAATATCGTAAATAGTGCCGTACAGGAACCTTATATAAAATATTTTATTTATTAACCTCAGAAGAAAATTACTTTTTTATTAAATAACTACGGTTAATATAAATAAAGTAACATAACCTATGCGTTAAAACGGCACTTCTACTCCATCACCTATAACATAAAATCAGCTGTTTTATGAAATCATATGTTAGCAATTATTTTAAGCCAAATAGAACGAAATAACTATTGCACACCTCGCCCCTTTTGTGAAAATATTTTCTCTCATATAAAACTAGAATCAATTAAATAAATTAAATTAATGAATTAATATTTGAAACAACTATTAACATCAATTGTCATCCACTACAAGTTAGAAAGAATGTAATTGATCTTGAATAAATGAATAAAAAGTATTTTATTGACGATTAAAACTTTGAACAAGATATATGTATGGAGTGTGTGAACTAATAGAAGGAATTAAATAATAATTTCGATGCAGGAATTTTAAAAAAAGGAATAAATTACTCTAAAGTTCTAGGTTGGCCATTGGTCTAACCTTAAGCCACGACAGTTACCTCCCGTAGATAGATCTGGTGGACCCCAGGTCTGATGAGTGTCGTTGGACTTGTCAGACTCAGCTTGAGGGACACACTAGGTTTTTACAATTTCGTATCGGTCTTATCTTTTAACTTAAAAGAGAGTAACAGATACATGATCTAGGACAACAAATTATAATTTCTTGTATATTCAACAAGAATGTTTTGTTATAGCTTTTGTATTTTTTGTTGCTAAATAATAATTTCTAGACTCAGAGAGATGTAAAAATCCGCCTCTTTGATAAATACCCGAAATTGACAATGACATAGTCGGTCCTATTTTAGTTTGTTTTTTTTTATTTCCTTAGTTCACTCTCCTTACGTATATCTTGTTCAAATTTTCAAACGTTAATAAAATACTTTTTATTCGGCCACTCTAGTTCAAATACAATTTTTTAAAACTTGTAATGAATGTCACTTGATGTTAATAATGTTTTTCTCCAATATGATTTCATTAATATAATTTAATTAAATTTTAGTTTTATATGAAAAAAACTTCCTCAAAATTCGCAGAGTATGCAATATAGTTATTTCGTTCCCATTTGGTGTAAAATAAGTGATAACATATGATTTCATAAAACAGCTGATTTCATGTTATAGGTTATGTAGTAGAACAGCTGTTTTAACGCAGGTTATTTTAATTTATTTATATTCTTTATGCACTATATATAATTGTAGCTAAATAAAATATTTCTTTGTCGACCCAAGTATGAATTGACTTAAAACGTTTTTTTATGTTACATTTTTTAATTATGTTATTTTGCATAATAAAATATTTAAAATTTGAAAATTAAGAAACCTAATCAAAAGCAATAAAGCAGAAGAAGTATTCAAAGTAACATAAACGTTTTAATGTGAAAATCAAAAATTTATGAAAACACAGTAGTGGAATATTTGTTCAATTTTGTTAAAAAATATTTACATCAACGGATAATTAGAAAGGGCCGCAACTGGTAATGTCTGCGTTAGTGTTACACGTGCAACTGTTTCCCTAGCATCGCCTATCTGTCGTGCTGCGTACACGCATTGCTTTACGCCATGCGTGTTGCTGGACACTCATCACGCACGCACATACAGCCCGGTCACGCACTGCCACTCTAGCCTCTTGGCGGTCAGTGTTTGCTTATCAATATTTATAGGCCGGTGTAAAAGTGCTGCCGATTAGGGCTCAGTGAGGCCTGATACGTTATCTACTGCTCTGGAGCTGGAACTGTCATTTATAATAATAAAATATTGATATTTAGTCATTTAAATATTTACAAGTGGAGTTCTAGTAATAATTTGTAGGAAACTCATGCTTGTAGCCTAATTCTTGTAGTCTGCAATAACATGTGGTGGTGGAATACAACAAGAGGTCCCACGGTAGAAAGCATAGGGCAGTGTGAGACCAGGTATGGCGGCTACACGTTCGTTCGTCTCTTTAGTAGGCCCTACTAAACAATTAGAAATAATTAAATTTGTTGAAAACTGTAACTGGCATTTATATGCCTAACGTAACAAAATATGTACATTAAGTATATATAAGTATGTACAGTATGTATAAGTAACATTTCTAATGTGTATCGCAGACTAACTTCCAGGACTCAGGTTCTACGGGGCAACTCACCGCTAGTAAGTCCATTATCTGGTACGTTGCTTTTCATCTTAGCAGCAGTTACATTTACATGCGAAATATAAGCGAGCGTGTGTGTGTTTCAGGAAAGTGTATACTATCGTATAATTGTAAATACAATTTACAAATTGAAAAATATTCAATAATATTTGATTACAGCCGTGTGGTTTTTTACGCTATAAAATGTATTTCTTTACATACAAACTTGTTTTTTTTTAAAATTGTAAAACAAGTAAATTTCTATAATCAGTTACAAAATCTTAAAATTAAAAACACGTGGAGTATTGGATCACATCTACTTGAAGTATTAAATCCCATATACTTGGAGCATTGGATCATATCTACTACGAGCATTATATCCCAATTATACTTGGAATATTGGATTCCATCTACTTGGAGTATTGGATCCCATCTACTTGGAATATTGGATCAAATCTACTACGATCATTATATCCCAACTATACTTGGAGCATTGGATCCCATATACTTTTGGAGTAATGGATCCCATCTAATTTTGGAGCAATGGATCCCATCTACTTGGAATATTTTATATCCCATCTACTGGGAATATTGGATCCCATCTACATGGGGTATTGGATCATATCTCTACGACCATTATATCCCAATTATACTTGGAGTATTGGATCCCATCTACTTGGAGTATTGTATATCCCATCTACTTGGAATATTGGATCCCATCTACTTGGAGTATTTAAAAATCTTTATAACCACTTGAAACACCAACATTAGTGTTTATTCCACACACAAATATATTTACGCGCCGCCTGTAGAAAACAGTACTTCTAGAAACAACTTTTGTACATTTTTCCAATAAAAAATAACAAATTCGAACTTTTGATCTGTAATAAAATACAATACCCGAAATACATACATATTTTTACATATTTCTATGATGTAGTTTCCATAATATACATTTTTATTAAGCTCATAATAGTATAATACCATATATAGTTTTATTTTGATCTACACGAAGTATTTTTTGGCACTGGGTATAAGTTCCTAAATAAGTGTATTATACATGAAAATAGAAGTTTAAAATGCCTGCTTTTTATTTGTATATGCTGAATGCACTTACTGAATGGAGTATCGTATTTTTAATCGAGAGTAAATAAATTGCATGAAGGTTAGTGTCCGGAAATCCTTGGGACTAAAAAACGTCTCATGCCATTTAAGGGTTAAGTGCAGTTCACTTTTGTGTTGGCATTACTTTCCCCGCCCAAGCAAAGTGGCTGTCTGTCTCCTAAACCAAAGTTCTGGAACACGCGTTATTAGTTACCAGCCTATTTTTAAACAGTTTCTTCAGAAAAATGATAGCGTTTCAGACCTCAAGGTCAGATATAGAAGATTTAAAAATGCAAAAGTGTTATATTAAAAAAAAAAATTATTTTTAAAAGGTTTGGGAAAAGCCATTTATAGTTTATATTAGAAAAACGTCTAAATGCTAGATCGAAAGAGGTAAAATGAATACTGAAACCCGGATAAATATACCTATGTCTGCAAGGTTGTCGCAACACAAGTACGGGAAGGGATAAATAAATATAAAGGTTTGGCTTTTAAGGGAATGCTTGCCTAAGCGTATGTAGCACACAATGCCCGGCACTTTGCTCAGAAACGACATTAATTGCCCGCTACTAAGATATCTTTCTTGGAAACAAACAAGACTCTAAGTACCCTGTGGAAAATCAAGTGCATTGTTATTGCTCGATGTACTTGCACAGTTCAATGGCATTTTATTTACCATTGGTAAACGGTGCAATTTGATGCATTATACAAGGGGGGGGGGGCGAAACTGAACTCTGGAAATTTCCTTCTTTTAAATCATTTCGAATATTTAATGACAAACTTTATAGTAAATCACAGGGTCGCTCATATTTTCAAGGTAAAGGTTTGTTGGATTTATAATGTTTTGCTTTAATATGAATATACGAGTGTATATAATTTTTATTTTACGTTTTGTGGATAAATATAGTGATATTCGCTATATGAAACGTGTAAATAAAATTATACAATTTTAGTTATTCAATTTTCACTAATTCTCTTCTTATCTTATTATATATATACATATATATATATATATATATATATATATATATATATATATATATATATATATAATAAATTAAAAACATTTCAAAAACAAGAATACGTTTAATGTATTCTTGTTTTTGAAATGTTTTGAAATGTTTTTAATTTATGAACTATAATACAAGAAAACATATCACCTTATATTATATATTTAATATATATATATATATATATATATATATATATATGAGTGTGTATATATATATATATATATATATATATATATATATATATATAATAAATTAAAAACATTTCAAAAACAAGAATACGTTTAATGTATTCTTGTTTTTGAAATGTTTTGAAATGTTTTTAATTTATGAACTATAATACAAGAAAACATATCACCTTATATTATATATTTAATATATATATATATATATATATATATATATATATATATGAGTGTGTGTATATATATGTATCTTATATTATCTTATTATATATTATTTCAATCGTTAATCGCCAGTAAGTGTAGTGAATAAGATATAAATCCTGTACAAATATTAAAAAAAAAATTAACCATCACGTAAACTATAAACTCAACCATGAGTCTCTAAACATACTCCTATGCAATTCGATTGTAGACGAGTTGAAAAAATTCATTAGAAGCTGGTAAACGTGTACTCTGGCAAGTGTTTCCCCTATGAGCCAGTAAGGAAGAGTATTCACATGAACCCGTGATCTGTGCTTGCATTACAAAGTACTGTATCTGTGACGGGGCACGGTAACAACAGGTGGAAGTAAAAGTATGAACTATTGTCTTAGGAATATGGAATCTAATATGTGAAGAAATACTCTTTTAGTGATAAGTCCTTCCTGAATAAGAAAACAATTTCTTCAAAGATTTACAATTTGAAGAGTATAAAATATTACAAGAGTCAAAGAACGGTTCTATAAGTTATTAATCGACTATAAAATATATTTAAAATGGAAAGAATTGTAAATACGATAAATAGAATAAAGATTCTTCTGAAGGGTAAAAGTAGCAGCAATAAATGAACTGAAGAGCTGAATGCACGTCACTGTAGAAGAAACAAAGAGGAGAAACAGATATTATATACGCGTCTCTTTTCCGCACTAAAATAACAATAGCAAATATAAATAACCTTCACCAGCTTCAATTTAAATAGAAAATTTATCAAGAAAACTTGTCATAGTCAGATATGTCTATGCAATACTATTGTTTTAAACGTTGATTGTATCAAACATGTCAAATATTTTAAAATTAAAATACCTTCCCCCGACTCTGCCATGTAATGTATTTCGCGACACATTTCCAAACTTTTTAAAACATAATTATTTCTTTTTTTTATGACTACGCCCCAAGCTACACCGACGGAATTCACTGTTTAAAAACAATCTGTGTTTAATTTAAAATTAAGATTCAAATTTCCCATGTATTTCCAATTTGATGAAGGCGGATGTGGGAAGCTACGTAAGAGATTTGAATGTTTCAACCATAAAGTCGATCCCAGGCCAGAAACTCGCTTTTGAATTTCTCCTTAAAAAGTAGTTATGCAAATATTAAGGCTTACAGTGTTTCTTTCTGGCAAGTTAAAAACAGACGCACTTGTCAGCTGTGTCTCATATTTACATAATTATATAATATAAGTCGTGGTTTTTGGGAGTTTAGAGTGTCGTGGGGATATTTTGTCGCGTAAAGTTGGCATCAGTGGATACATGCTGTGCATGGTTAGGGTGTTGCGTGCTGACTACAGAGTGCAGACTGTAGTAGAGTTATGTGGTTGACAGTTATGCACAAGGACATTGCACTAGCCTCATGCAATGCCACATTCTGCATGATACCGTCGTCTTCAAATAAGTTGACCCTATTGTTTCTGTCGATATTGTAGTTGTATTGAAATAACTTCTTCCTGCTGATACATTTCCCCCTTTAATCACTGTAGGTTAAAATTATTCTTTACTATATGAGAATATCAAAGACTGTAAAACAGTTTTACTGAAAAGGTTAATCTTGGGATTTTTTTTTGTTAGTGTAACTTTTTTTTTTAATTGTTAAAACATTAACCTATGTAATAATGCTCTAATCAGTTTCAGACAGCTGAAATTTTCATTTAGTTCCCAATATCGCCGCACGGTAGCGACACTCCGCAGGACTAACTAAATTCTATTTACCAGTACTATTTTGTTATCTTACAACTGGGAGAACCTAACAATCCACTAGATTGATCTGACATGAAACCGCGTCTGATAAAACGTTCTTTATGACGAAAGGATTTACATTCACATTCTACGCATCTGTTAAATATAAAGTCATGCCATCAATATAACTCAGATGAAACAATTTACAATATTAGGTTAATTTATTACTTATGTAACCTGTCTTGTGAACCTCTCGGCCAATTAGATTGACCCGTGTCTTATCGCTCGCAACCGACTGGTGCTGTTTCATTATATAGTCATGTACTAGCAGAACATCTAAGTAAATCAAATTCTTTTACCCTGACCATAATATCAAAATTTCAATCGAATATTTGTTAAATACTTTAAAATATAAGGAGAGTTGTATCAACTCTGACATAATTTGGTAAAAACAAACAAAAGTGTAGGAATAATCTTCATAAAGACAATTACACAAAAATGCAGAAAATACTATAATATAATGCAACTATAAATTCGTATTGAGCTTGTTTTAAACGAACCTGATTATCACCGTACATTAACAGATAACACCAACACTGTGTGTTTGTTTTTACCAAATTATGCTGTGATGGTACAGTCCTTCTTATATTTTACAAATATTCGATTGAAATTTGGAAATTGTGATTAGGTTAAGGAGGTTAATTTACCTAATGGGGATGCTAAAACGTGATTCATTAAGCAAATCACTGCGAGCGATAAGGGTAGTCTAGGTAGCCGAGTGGCCTTAAAGACAGGTTACATCATACATACTTGATCGGCACAAAGGTAAACCCGTGCATCTGTTTTTCATTCAATAAAGCCAGTTAAATGACTATATATGCTTAGAAAATACAAGGCCATAAGTATGTATGTATGTATGTATAAATATATATATAATATGCTTTCGAAGTGGACATTTTATCCAGGCTTATTTTTGCTAGATGTTCCTACTTACACATTTATATTATTTCCCAGTCATCCAGTTCTTACCCATGGGAAAATTATTTTTCCAATATCATTCTCCTAATAAAATATCCAAACTTTCATTATAAAATTTTAGGGTATATTATTTTCTCTGACAAGTCCGTTCAACCCTAGAAGGGTTGTAAGGGTTGTAAGTTATATGGCAGCAATAAATATTAGCCACGCCTTCTCGAAACTTAACTGCTTCAATAAAATAACAACTATGAACCGATATAATAACTTAAAATGAGCTGCCCTCACCCCCATGTCGTCATTTTTGTAAACTACTCTCCACCAACCACAGAGCTCCAATAAACCTTAACGTTATATAATTTAAGTGAAAGGCAAAGTCGTAACCCCTTTCACATATTAAAATCTATTAAAAGCTTTTCAGGGCACCCCTTCCATCAAATATCGTAAAATTGCTTGACTTCAGGAATTAACTACAATGCTTCGGTCTTTAATGGCGTCTCGAGGAACTTTGATAGATTCATAAAAATGATTATTATTTTGTAGATGTTTTCTCGCCTTATGATGAAGTCGACTCTCCAAGATGTGTTTTTGGGTTGTAAAAAACAATTTAACGATTTTTGGTTCTGATATGAGTAAATTTGAACAAGGAATATCTACATGACTTATTGTTAATTAACATGTATGTGCCAATTATTTTCTCAGTACTTTCTAAGTAGGTCGAAAATTTTCAGGTTATTCCCAGGAAGTTTTTTTCTATCAGTAGTTTTTTAAAATGGTAAAATTGTATAAGTGAGTTTGAATTTGCAATTAAAATCTTAGAAATATACTATATAGAAAAACAATATTCATAAGAAAATCAAGCTCTTTGAAATATCCACGTCTACATACAAAAGAAGTAAATTGTATGTGTAGTGCCCTACTTATGTCGAATATTAAATGTTATAACATTTCGAGCAGAAATCATCTACGTCAGCCTTACAAAAATCAAGAAGGTAACTGATCCATGTCTAAGGTTGAGACTCTGAAACATGATTTCCATTGAATCAACTGTTATACATATATCGGATTTATTACAGCTGTCAAAGCCTCCCCGTCCCCAATTTCCCATTTCTTCTGTCATACGTTAATGCTTCTTCTAGTTAGCACGCAGTCATTGCTTCACCAAAGCCATTACGCCAACTTCTCCGTGGTCGTCTTCTCTTTCTTTTCTGAGAAGGAATCCACTCTAATTATCTTTCGTGGCCACCTGCCTTCTGTCATCCTCTTTACATGTCCAAACCAAGCCGATTGCCTTCTCTATGTCTCCTCCCTTATCTTTATCAATTTCCATTTCGTTATAAATTTGTTCACTTTTGGTCTTTTTAAGTTTCGATTTATCGCAGCTTCGTCGTAAATAGTTCATTTTCATCGACATTAATTTGTTATCATCAGCTTTTGTAACATCCTATACCTCTTGAGCCGTAGAGTTTAACGCTTTGAGCAATACTTGTATTAATGTGTTTCTTTGTTTCCCTCGTGATTGTCTTTTGCCAGAGAAGAGAGTGTAAGGTTCGTGTCACTGCTATGCCTTTGTTTATTCTTTCCCTGATTTTATCCTCACTATTTTGCCTTTCTTATTAAAGGCGTACCCTCTTGATTTCGCTTTTTTCTAATATGAGTTAATTTGGTTAACTAAATCTTCTAGTCTCGTTGTCTTGAGATATTTTTATTCCAATTAGAATATAGCGCTTTGAACAATACTTTCAAAAATTTGTTTCTTTTTTTTCTTTCGTGATTGTCTTTTGCCAGAGAAAAGAGTGTAAGGTTCGTGTCACTGCTATGCCTTTGCTTATCCTTTCTCTGACTTCATCCTCGTTTTCGTCTTCCTTATTGAAGACCGCCCTCTATATTTTTGCACGTTTGTACCACATTGATTTCGCCGTTTTCCATGCAAAAGCCGCAAATCTCGTCTTTGCCTACTACTAGATATTCACATTTTGGAATGTTTATTGTTAAGTCTGCTGCCTTATACAGACCCTTTCGTACTAAAGTTTAAGTTTTATAGTTTAAAATTGCTAAACACTTTTAAATGTTTCTAAACTTGCCTATAGTAGCACTTACTTTGTTTATTGAGGACGGCCGTTTCGGGAGATGTGTAACATTGTCAACTCAGACCGTAACTGATCTCAAGGAATACGTAGGTTAGGGTGTAGGGTGGGGGTGGGATATTATGGTGGTGTGGGTGTATTTTGTGTGTATTAGGAGATATGATGTCAAAAAGTGCGTATGAGTTGTAATGTAATTCTGTATTGAGTGTAGGGTGTAGTTAGAAGTGTCTGTATAGACAGAAACATTTAAAAGTGTTTAGTGATAACTAGTAGCTCACGTGAAGATGGAATCAATAAATATTAATATTGCTTTTAGAACCGATTTCGCTAAAAATCGAGTTAGTCCTACCATCTCACATATGACGAAGCCTGAGATAGGTGATAGATTTTAGGCGATATAATTGATCATACTAAGAGACAAGAATTAACGCAATTAACTTGAGTTATATATTTGATTGACTAGCATCATGCACCTAACCCATTCCTTTAACGTTGACATTAAATACGTAATCCTAGTAAAAAATGTAAATAATGAATATCTTATTTGTATGAGAAGAATATGATTACATAGCATACAGAAAATTTTAATTTGGGCAATTGTATTTCCTTTTGGATAGGAATATACTCTCCAATCCAATCTTCTACAGTCTGAAATGCAACCGAAAAAAAGGAAAGTGGCAAGGCTGGGTGGCTCAGAGTGGCGTTTTTATTGCTCACTTCTATCTCTGTGAATGATTAACTCATCTGTGACTGAGACTTAACATAACTCTTCGCACAGATGACAAGCAATCTATTACTTTAGATAAAAACATCTAGCCCAGGTTACAAGTTTACAACCCGGACGTAAGCTACTAGCTCCCAGCTGGGGAATCTATTTGTCCTGTCACGGGAGATATGACTTATGAATGGTTTATGAGCTGTTAGATAAATACGTTTCCGAGTAGTCTGCGTGAAGCTGCCTCGATGGGGCGTGGTGGCAGTTCCAGGCACGTCCTGTTGAAACAAAGTATGAAAGTTATCGCGATGGTTGGTTGGAAAGTTTGATCCGCCGGTAACAAGAATAAACAAAACAGGAGGTCTATTTAGTATCAGTCCAGTAAAATGTTTAGACTGTTAGGAAAGCAAGATAAAACAATCCGCTCTAACAACGCTCGATAGATGCTCTATCTACTTTTTAACTAAAAATAAGTTTTCATGTCAGTAATTAATACTGACGTAAACAAGTCCCAATAAGCACTTTTCAGTCAATACACAGTATAATTGCGTCCGCTATGGTTATTTGCCGAGTGTTTCTTTAGGGCGAGACGCAGTGTGATAATCTTCGCTAGAACAGGTTAGGTCTTTGTACACACGATTGGGCAATTTAATCGGTAATCGATTGTAAGTAGACTATAAAGCTTTGTGGTTAGGTGAAAGTATACTTGTATCTGTATGCGTGTGCGCGCAGGTGCGTGTGTCAGTATGCTATACTATTTTATAAAGGCCTACATTTTACATTCTATAGAGGCATCTGGGTATAGTTATTTAATGAATACTGTTTTACATTCGCTTAGGTGGAAAACATTTTCAAGAAACAGCATCCACTGGAGTTGGCTACATTCATCTAAGGAGATGCCTTATAGTCTATAATTTAAGAAAGTTCGTATTAGTTTGGTAATACCTGTTCCTTTATTATAAGTTTACCTGTGCCTATAATTATATATAGCCTTTGTAAAAAAAACAAATGAATTTGTTCAAATACATAAATTACTTATTAATTTATTCAAAGCTTTTTGTTGATAAACAGTAGCAATATCATCAGGAATGAAAAATACAGTTGTTCAACAATTGTATAAAAATCAATCATCAATTATTGTAGGCCTATTGTTCATTCCGGATGATGTACTGTTTATCAACGAAAAGCTTTGAATAAAAATTAATAAATAATTCTTGTATTTGAATAGCCTCAGTTTATATATATATATATATATAAGGGGCAAGGTATGCAATATAGTTATTTCGTTTCATATGGTTTTAAATAAGTGATAACATATGATTTCATACAACAGCTGTTTTATGTTATAGGTTGTGTGGTATAACAGGTGTTTTAACTGATAGGTTATGTTACTTTATTTATATAAATTGTAGTTATTTAATAAAATGTTTCTTTGCTGACTTAAGTAGGAATTGACTTTAAACATTTTGCCTATATTACTTGTTCTGAATTGAACCCGTTTCTAAAATAAAACGATTTTGAGTTGGGTAACTAAGGTGGCAGGTCTGTTTAAACGTCCTTGACGAACTGTCCGACAAGCAGGTGATAGTAACGCCGAAGCGGATTCCGTGACAAGTGGTAACTAGTGCCATTAAGTAGGAAATACAGGTGGATGCTGATGTAATTAAAGTAAAGAGTCCCCGAGGGGTTAGAAGGGCTTTGGACCGTGACGTAAGCACTACCGCCAAGAACGACTGGGGCGACTAGGGTTTGGCCAGTTGTTACCATCTTTCTGTTTCAGATTGTTCATGGTCAGAATATTTGTACTTATTAACAGAACATGTTTATATAAATTTGTGTCCTACAAATATATTTATTTTGCTATTCAGGTATCGATAACTTTATAAAATTAATTACAGTTACAACTTGTACTCGTCAAACCACATTTTAAACCCGTTTAATTATAATTAACCATAGTTACGCGCGTGGTGTTTGTGGCTAACAACTATGTCATGTTTCGTTATACAGTATTGCCAACCGTATATTTTAATTAAATGTCGGGAATTTACAGATTAATGCATAGGATTGTTTTATTTAGATCACAGATTTGGACGGCAGAAACATTGAAGTAACTCTGTGTTGTTTCGGTGTAACGTGCCGGTGTTCTCGAGAGAGGCTTCTAAAGCCAGATTGTCCCGGTTTTTTGAATCCGGAAGATTTGGCGAGAATATTGACGTTATCTCGCTGAATATTTTGACGAGTGGGAGATGGTGGGGCAGACTTGAGTAGTCATAAATCAATCGATTGATTGTATTAAAAACACATGTATCTCACGTATGTTCACTAATTTCTAACTAAATCATGTTACAAAAGTGACAAAATCTAAATGTTTTGATGTAATGTCGATCGTTGGAAGTATTCAAACATTTTCACATTAAATATAAAACATAGAACATTTTGTATTTAATAGAATATGGGTACTTGGGTATTATACGGTGGCCACTATTGTACATACGTTACTTAAATGTGGTAAAAGTGCACATTGTCCAACCCCAATGCAATGTGTATAAAATGAATCAAAAACATGTCCTGAGGTTATACAGATAAATATTATTTTTGTCATTGCCACTGAAGGTTAATTGTATGCACCTATATTGTAATATATCTATGAAGTATCCAGCCAGGATAGATTTGGTTGTACTTTTATACAATTAACCAAACAAATGTACACATGTAAAACTAGAATAGAGATCAGGTGACGTCACCTGGCAAAACGTATTACTCTGTGGAAGCAGACGTCTAATTAGGTATTGAAAATTACAACCAAATATGTCCTGACTGGGCACTTTATAGGTAGGCTTATATTTTAATATAGGTATATAGTAATGTATAAAATTAAAATCAAATCTGTCCTAACTAGAGACTTTATAGGTATATTTACATATACGTATACGTAGAACGACTCGCCGCTGATACGAGGACGTAGTATTTCTTACTACTCTGAACTGAATTTTTTACCCAACTTTAATTTTATAAAAATAACCTTTCGTGTAAAAAATAAAACCATGTATGCAAATGACCTTAGTACATGTTTTATGTAGTCTTTTTTTAAGCTTGGTAAGAAAAATCCCTCTACAATGCCTCCGTAGAATATGTTTTATGGCACATATAAATGTGTACATTTTTATTAAGGTGATGATGATAAATATTAAAGTAAAAAACACGTACAGAATTTTATTCCTACTTTAAATCATTGCCAACTCTATTAGAACAAATTTGCTCATCTCGAAATTTTTTTAAAAAACTGAGAATTTAGATTTCATAACTATTAATTTATAATTAAAACGAATCTTATCGAAATAACTTGTTTATTCTCATTTCGACCTATTTGATTCAAATAATTCGACGTCATGATTTGAGTTGAAAAATAAATGCTCAGTCTAGTCTAACCTCAATTCTATTTCTAGAAGGATATCAAAGTAGAGGGGGGGGGCTTACTTTATAAGCATCGACTTTTATTAGTGTACTTAGGATTATTGTAGAAATATATGTTGATTTTACTCTTTGTAACTGAATTTATCTGCAATTGTTCATCTATAAAAGGAGAGATCATCTTTTGGTAGCCCTTCATCGCCTGTATGGATTTAATATCGTAGTTTTTCAGTCTCCCTGTCGTTTTTTCACCGCATTCAGAAGATAAAATACATGAATGTAGACACTGCACTCGCGCACGCTCACGAGACCTCTCTTATCTCGATGACACGACCTTGTCGAATGTTCTAGATAGGCTTGTGTGATCCCATAATCATTTCGTATCACAATACATTTAGTTTACCTCTTTGTTAACTTCATACAATTATCTTCTCTTACTTATTATTTATATAATTTAGTTTTAAATACAAAACTATTTTGCTGCGCGAGATATTTCCATCTCTTATTACTAGGAGACGGCTTGTTCTTCTGTGATTCCAAATTTACCTGTTCTTTTGTAAATTCCTCTTTAACTTGTTCTTTGCGGTTGCATCTTTACCTTATTCTTTTTCTTCTTTACCTTGTTCATTTGTGATTCCATCTTTACCTTGTTTTTTGCGATGTTCATTCTACCTTATTATTTTTCTCCTTTTTCTTGTTCTTTTGTAAATTCCTCTTTACCTTGTTCTTTTACGATTTCCTCTTTGCCTTGTTCTTTTGCGATTATTTTTCGGTGATTTTCTCTTCTACGGTCCCCTCTTTCCTTGTTCATCTAAAATTCCTTCTTTACCTTGCTCTTTTGAAATTCCTTCTTTGCCTTGTTCCTCTGTGATATCCTCTTTACCTTGTTATTTTGCGATTTCCTCTCTATCTTGTTCTTTTGCAAATTCTTCTTTACTTTGTTCTTTTACGGTTATCGCTTTACCATGTTCTTTTGCGATTTCCTCTTTATATATTTTTTTGTGATTCCCTCTTTATCTTTACTTCTGCGATTCCTTCTTTCCCTTGTTAATCTGAGATTACCTCTTTACCTTGTTCTTCTAAGATATCCTCTTTACCTTGTTCTTTTGGGATTTCCTCTTTACCTTGATATTCTGTGATTCCATCTTTCTCCCTACACGCTCTTTTGTGCGTTTCGTCTTTTAAAACGTAAGAGTTAAAAAAAAAACAAATAATGGACATATACAATTATGTATCAGTAAAGGTTTTGATATTCACACCAGTTTTGTAAATTTTGATTGGGCCTCATATTTGCCGTTTATACAGGGTGTATTGACTATTCATTAGTTAAAACAATTAAATCTACTCATAATTCAGAAAGATTGGAATGTCAGAATCTATGTCTCATAAACAAATGCCATTCCTCCTCTCGGCGTAAGTGGTGCCGCGTGCGAAGAGATCTACAAAATGAATATCCAATTTGCTCCCCCCCTCTTCTCCTCTTGATCCTTAGCAGCTGCCATGCATATGTTATTAAGGGGGACATTAGTGTTTCTTCTACGGAGCACATTAATCATGTTGGGAGCCCGCGGGCCGGACGATCCGACCGCTGTCTGTCTGTCTGAGATTTGAGAACGGTTTCGGAGCCGCAGTGTATTCTCGTTTATTGTCAATTTTCGATTACCTCACGTCAGTCACATCTTCCGACTAAACCACGAGTTCCGTTTCCATTCACATTGCATTCTTAATTATCATTACTTTCGTATTTAAATAAGGTTTATTAAGGTCTCGTGATAAATTTAAGTCAATGAATAATTAATATCGCAATAGTTTATTCAAATTGTCAGACTTTAAACATCGAAACTAAGCACAAGATGTAGCTTGAAATGGACAGTCAGGACCATTAGAAACGCCTAAAATAACAGAGATTTATGTGAGTGTACAGGGAAGGTAGCAACTAGTAAAGGTTCTTTTGATAATGAATTGAACCGAAGAAAAAGGTTACATTAAGCAAGTGGAAACCAAAGGGGATTGCAATGGTGGTAGCCAATGAAGGGCAACTACAAGAGCAAGAAAGAATAAATAATATAAAGTTATTTTGAATACGTTTAAAAAACAAAAAAACCCTTACAAGACAAAGAAGATGTAACTTAAAATGGACAATCAGGACCATCAGAAACGTTTCAAACAACAGAGATTTATGTGAGTCCATAGGAAAGGCAGCTAACTAACTAGTAAAGGTCAGGATCACCAGAAACGTCTAAAATAACGGAGATTTATGTGAGTGCATAGGAAAGGTAGCTAACCGACTAGTAAAGGTTAATTTGATAATGAATTGAACCGAAAGATAAAGGTTACAGCAAGTGGAAACCAAAGGGGATTGCAATGGTGGTAGCCAATGAAGGGCAACTACAAGAGCAAGAAAGAATAAAGAATATAAAGTTATTTTGAATACGTTTAAAAAACAAAAAAACCCTTACAAGACAAAGAAGATGTAACTTAAAATGGACAGTCAGGACCATCAGAAACGTTTCAAACAACAGAGATTTATGTGAGTCCATAGGAAAGGCAGCTAACCAACTAGTAAAGGTCAGGATCACCAGAAACGTCTAAAATAACGGAGATTTATGTGAGTGCATAGGAAAGGTAGCTAACCAACTAGTAAAGGTTCATTTGATAATGAATTGAACCGAAAGATAAAGGTTACAGCAAGTGGAAACCAAAGGAGATTGCAATGTTTGTAGCCAATGAAGGACAACTACAAGAGCAAGAAAGAATAAAGAATATAAAGTTATTTTGAATACGTTTAAAAAACAATAAAAACTCTTAAAAACAAAGAAAATGTAACTTAAAATGGACAGTCAGGACCATCAGAAAAATTTCAAATAACAGAGATTTATGTGAGTGCATAGGAAAGATAACTAATCAACTAGTAAAGGTTCTTTTGATAATGAATTGAACCGAAAGATAAAGGTTACATTAAGCAAGTGGAAACTAAAGGCAACCATAATGGTAGTAGCTAATGAAGGACATACACATGAGCAAGAAAGGATAAATAATATAAAGTTATTTTCAAAACGTTTAAAAAACAAAAAAGACCCTAATATGATTATTAGAATGAAATTGATTTGATCACAATATTATGAAAGTCTTTCATCATGGAGGATGGCATTATTCAGATAGTAAAGGTTTAATTTCGAGTAAGAGTACGCGACATCCACGCCATTAAAAATTTGCATAACCTTCGTCGTCGAGTTTTCTAAAGGGTTAAAACATGCGAAACAATTTGTTTGTAATGTGACAAATCTGACAGCGGCGTCAGAAGCGAAACCGACACAAAAGTTGGGATAATTTCGTAAGTTCTAAATCCAGAAATCCCTGGATCTCGCGACAGTTTAACGTTGGAGTTCGATGCACGCTCGACAATAGAATACTTAACAGATCTCAGTTGCGAAGAAGATTAAGAGGAAACTTCGAAGCAACTTTTCCCCAAAAGACTTTGTACTGTTGATGTTTGTACTGTCGCAGTTCGACGCTCAGAGTTTGGTTCTATACTCCATCCCCTTCCTTTATCTACTGCTTTAAAAATATTCTATGAAAATATTTATTTTCTTTAAACAATTGGTAATACTGGAAAAAGTCGGACAAATGTATTTGTTGAAACCTGTTATGATCTAATAAATAATACACTCAACATTTAAACAACAAACATTTTTATACATTCTTATGTAGATTTCGGTTAGAATGTAACTATCCTCAGAGACATGACCATACATATTGATATAGTGTTATAGTGTATTTATTCAGCGGTGTTCCAATCATGGTAAATTGAATAATCAATGTTACACACATACACACACACACACACACACACACACACACACACACACTCAATCACCTTGTTCAATCGTTAATAATATACTTTTTACTTATACGCTCAAGTTCAAATACATTTTTTGACACTTGATGTTAATACACTTTTGAAAATATTAATTCATTAATTAAATTTAAATATTTTAATTTTAGTTTTATATGTGACAAAACTTATCACATATGACTTCATAAAACAGCTGATTATATGTTATAGGTTATGTGGTAGAACAGGTATTTTAACGTACACGTTATGTTACTTTATTTATATTAATTGTAATTATTTCATAAAAAGAAAATAAATTTTCCTTTAACTACTTAAATAGGAATTGGCTAAAAAAATTTTTGGTTTTACATAGATGATAAATAAATAAAAATTAATTAATTCTGTTTTATAATTTATTAATACACAATAACTCTTTGCCATCAGTTCTGCATAACAACATATTCTTAAGCGAATTTTAAAAGGATATACTTTGATAGATTTACTCAAATGATATATCTATGCTTAATGCAACATTTAAGGGACGTGCATAAACATAATTTGCGCTACGTAAGTATGAAACTTTGATGGAAAACTAGGCGGCAGTCCATAAAATGTTTATGTTTTGAAAAACACGTTTTTCAAGAAAACTACGATCGCTCAGGGAAATTGAAATTAGTATCTTTGGTAAAATAAAGAGTTGCATAAACCAACTTTAAATCTAACTCGTAAACTAATAGTGGGGAGATAGTTTTGCAAGCTTATCTAATTAGGATTTAAATATAGGAAAACTACTGAGAAAGGCTTACATTAATTATATCATCCCATTTATGTCCCATTTAATTAAATATTGTTATGATTACACAACGATCCGTAGATATGCAAATAGTGACTGGTATCCGTGATAATGAGCTAATATTTAAGCCACCCATGTTTATCCACCCTCCAGGAGGCTTTGTCCAAACAGACGGTAAAACTGTGTGCATAACATACATCACTTTCATTATTATACTAATAGGTCAATGTGTACACACGGGAGGGGTGTCGACAGGCCACACATAAAAATAACAGGGTGAATGAATGTTTAATCTGTCATACAAACCCATATTTTGCATATATCTGTTTTAAGGAAAATATCTTTCAGGTCACATATAAAAATAACTGGGTAAATGAAATGTTTAATCTTATCATACAACCCATATTTTGCATGTATCTGTTTTGAGGAAAATTTCTTTCAGGTCACAAATAAAAATAACTGGGTAATAAAATGTGACAGACAGACAGAATCTGATGAATAATTACCATCCAGAGTACATCCGTTCATTTTGCAGTCCATAGAATCGAAGATCCGACATTTCGCTAGAATCTCATGTAGCATTGATAAGTGAACACAGTACAATTTTAAGAGCGAAACTATATATATAATATTGTGATACCTTTTCTTGGAATATAATTAATAAAAAAAATATTTCAAATAAAGAATTGCTTTAATTTATATATTTTTCAGAGTTTTTCGCTAACAAATGTATTAGCATCTTCAGGAAAAACGATGAAATAACAAGTTTTTGTACTGTAATTAAATTTAATAAAGTGCTTATATAAGACCGAATATATACAATTCAAATTTGGCTCCCATTGTATGAATAATGGACACACATTTCCTGAAATAGAAAATATGAAATTAATTAAAGAAATAAAACTGTATAAATATATATAACTTTCACTTATGTACTTAAACAAGAATCTTACTTGGTATTTATGCGAGTACTTTCAAAGACTGGTTAGTGTCTCCATCCTCGGGCATACTGAACAGGGTTTTGGACTGCGAGCTGCGTGGAATTTGCCGTTGACCTTGGTGTACCGTTAACTTCTATTTTTAGATTCACTGCACTGTGCGAGTTTTTAACGTTCGTTTTGGGGTTAATATTGTCTATTAGATTGAATAATTTATCGTTTTTTGATTTTATTTGTATTTGTTCGTTAATGATGTTATTTTTATTTTTATAAATTTCTAGTTGTTCCCAGATTGTCATTTTGAGGCCTTTTTGGACCTTTTTTACTAGGTGTACGTTTTTTAATGTGGGGAATGTGTGTTTGTTTTTGATTGCGTGTGTGGCTAAGTTTGAGTTATAAATTTCAGGTTTGATGTATGCATTGGGGTGTTCTTGATATCTGTCTTTTAATTTCTTTTTTGTTTGGCCTATGTATATTTTATTACAGTCTGGGCATTCGATTTTGTATATTCCGTTATTAAGTGAGGGACATATTTCTTCTGGTTGGTTTATTTTGTTGATTATGTTTCCTGTGTTTTTGTAGGCTATGTTAATATTATTATTTTTTAGTGTTTTAGTTATTCCTTTTATGTTGTATCCTGTGTATGTGAATGTAGCCCATTTTGTTGTTTGTGGTTCTTTGAAAGTACTCGCATAAATACCAAGTAAGATTCTTGTTTAAGTACATAAGTGAAAGTGATAAGTGTATACAAGAAAACAGTGTTGCATAATCTACAAATATATATATATATATATATATATATATATATATATATATATATAATATTATAATTTATATGCACAAAGTTTAAGACGAATTAATTAATGAACAAATTCAACTGAAATCAAAACAGCAAACTAAATAGTTTGGTCATTGATACAAGGTCATTGATGGCATGGCAAAAATTACTAACTAGCATAGAAGTGTAAATACTAACAAACACATATAATTGAATATATACGCTATGATTTTAACTTTGTAAAAGATTTGTTATATCATTGTTTTTTTCTGAAG